>OX235273.1:93624604-93661300 GCA_944472155.2 Trichobilharzia szidati
TTGTAGAACATCGCCACTTTCAATACCGCGGTGGATTTTAAGCCTGCGCTACTCTCGATGACGGTTAGTTGTGTCGCCTTTTATTTTCATCTGCTGTATTGTTTGCACGGCTAATGAGTGAACTAAACTCCACATTAGTTTCAGGAACTCAAATAATGTTTTCATGTTAGCATTTATACACGCTGAAACATAGTTTATTTTGAAAATGTTTTTGAAGCCGCAACGCTATCGAAATAGGAATATTGCGTATGAAGTATGGGGTCTCATTCCCCACCAAAATTCGGAACTTAGAAAGCACATTCACACTTGGTTTTCATCACATTCTAGTATATTCTTAGAAACTGCATAGAATCTCAAGCTTATTATAATGCTGAATTAAATCTTGCTAATTCTGAACTAACACTAGCATTCTGTAATGAGTAAATTCTAAAATTGTTCTTGAATGGTTTGATTATGCTCATTGACTGGAACTCAGCATGTCATGCTGAAAACCGGCACATTTGTACCTTACTGATTCTTTTTTGTGCGCTGTGTTAACAATTTTTCAATTATCGTGACTGACTGACTGGTTTCAGCACAGAACTTTGCATCGATGTGCAGCAATTTGAGTTGCCACACTCCATGTAGCACACAAAGCCAGAGAAGAAAAAAGGGAACACATAATAGAGACAGTAAACAGAGATATGAAGCATAAGGAATAGCAGTGATTGGAAGAACAATATAGTTTTATTGGAAATTATAAGTCTCAAGGAGTGGATGCATCTGCGCCAGCCATTGAGAACAATCACTTTGAGCCATATCACCAATTGTCTCCAGCCATTAATTTTTACCGTCCCGACGACCCCAACCAGGAAGTCTACATCTTCCTACGTGGCTTAAACTAACTGTTGTGGATTTCATTGAGTGATGAAGTCATGTTTTGGTCTGACCACCACTAGCTCTTTTCCAGCCTGACCCTATGTCAGCTAACATAGCCCGTTGTCGAGAGTGGCGATGGCTAGGTATGCACGTGTAACACATGTCCTAACCATCTCAGTCGAAGTAACTTCACAGCCTAGTTTTTTGATTTCCCCTCTTTACCTAGTAATCACTATTGCTCACCCTATTATACCACTTCGTACGGGAGGTAGAACGCAGGCACCTGTTATCAAGGACAGCTAGCCTTTTCAATTCTTCCACTCTGAATGGCCAGGTCGCACAGCCAAAAAGAGGACGGAGCGGATTGCTGAGCAGTACACACGTCCTTTGAAAGAGGTTACTTCATTCACTTATCTAGGGAGCATTGTCTCAACTACAGGAGGAACGGACGGGGATGTCAAATCGACAATCGGGAAGGCGAGAAACACATTCATCAACCTGAAACCAATCTGGAAATCTTCGTCACTCAACTCAGCATCAACAACAAAATGATTCGGATTTTCAATACAAACGTCAAGTCAGTCAGTTCTTCTATACGGATGGATCAGAAACTTGGCGGGTCACAAAGAATATTTCCAACAGCCTGTTGCAGATTTTTATCAACAACTGTCTTCGCTCTATACTGAAGATCAGATGGCCACCGGAAAGAATCACCAACAAGAAACTATGGGAACAAACAAAACAGGAACCAATCGCTCAACAAATATGCCGGAGGAAGTGGAGATGGATTGGACACTCGCTGAGGAGGTCATTGGGTGACATCGCGCGTCAGGCCATCACTCGAGTGGAACCCGAAAGGGAAGTGGCGAGTGGGACGTCCAAGGGTGACATGGAGGAGATCGTGTGAAGAGGAGCTGAAACAGTATGGACTAACATGGATTCAAGTGAAAAGTACAGCAGAAGACAGAAGCAGGTGGAGACGTGCAGTTGAAGCCCTATGTTCCACTAGGAACCCAAGGGAACAATAATAATAATAATACACACGTCCTTTGGTCGATAGCCGGATATCACGTCTACTAAGTCAGAGACAGCGTAAACTGTCATATGCGAAACGAGCCTTCTGTATCCGTGCTGAGATTTGGTCAGCAATCTACCCGTTAGGACTGGTTGATGCAACCTCCGAAATAAGTGAAGTGGCCAACACACTACCACTTCATTCCCTATTTCTAATTTGAGTCAATGTAATCCAGCACATCGCGTGCCAAACATTCGAAGATTGCTTCCTGTCAAGGTGTTCAGAAGACTCTGCTGCATTTTGTCAGCGTCTTCACCTAGGAGGGCGGACTAAATCATCTGTATATCCTAAGTCAACGAGATTATTCCCTAGTAACAAGTCAATCCCTGAGTGTGTGAAGGGAGTTAGGGTTAATTGCCTTAGTCCATCTCTGATGAAATTGAACAGAAATGGGGACAGTGGGCATCCCTGTCGGACACCACTAGTAGTCACCAGTTGAGATGACAACTCACCGTAAGCTGTCACCTGACTGGCTGCATGAGTTCGAGTAGAGTACCTTGATCAGTGTAATGTATTTTCTCGGGATTCCTTTTACAGACAAATATCGCCAGAGTACCTCTCCGTCGACAGAACCGAATGCTGCCTTTAAGTCAGGAAATATAACGATTGTTGGACGCCGGTAAGTATGTCTGTTCCAGAATCTGTCGAAGGGTGAAGATATGATCAATACACCCTCTTCCTGGTCTAAAGCCTGCCTGGTTCTCTCGTGTTTGTTCCTTCAGTGGACCACTTAGCCTACGCATTATTACTGAGCCCAGAGCTTTAGACACCACCATATTAGTCATTCTAATCCCTCTGTGATTATCACAGGAAGACTTGTCTCCCTTCTTGTGTATCGGGATAATCAATGGCTTACACCAAGGCGACGGAACTTCCTGTGATTCCCTAGTAACAGTTAACGCAGACAGTAAACTGTCTCCACCGTACTTAAATACCTCTGGAGTCATTCCATCAGGTCCTGCTGCTTTGCCTCGTTTCAGACTAGTGATAGCCTTAGTAACCTCATTTAGGGACGGTGGACCTGTGGCTATATCCCATTCATGGAGGTGTTGGATGTTCGGTAAGTTGAGCGTGGCTGTACTCCAATTAAACTGCTCCTCAAAGTGTTCTTTCCAACGTCCTAGTCGTTTATCCTGGGAGCTAATTATGGTGCTATTTTCCTCAGAGATTGTTTCACTTATCATTTGTCTTTTTCCACCTGTTTCCCTGATAAGCCTAAATAGTTGTCTGGTGTCACCAGTCACCGATGCCTTTTCCATCTCTTTCGCTTTCGTCGCCTACCACTGTTCACGGTCGTTACAAAGGCTTCTTGTTAGTTTGCGTTTGAGTAGCTTTCGATCCTCATCATAATCGGAGCTTGCCGGGATCAGTCTTCTTGCGTCAATCAGTTCGGATGAGGTGGTAGAAATCCACTGGCTTTTACTAACTTTAGGTCTTAGGTTAATAACAGCTTTCACAGCGGTGTCTACAGCTAACTTTATGTTGTGCCAGGCTACCTCAGGAGGGGTCCTGCTGTCGACCTCAGGTACTCGTTTCGCTATTTCTTCCTTAAATAGGGACTCAGAGTCTCGAATTAGTTGGGGACATAACTACTTCTCTGCCAACAATTTCTTATGTCTGTTTAATCGTAAGGACAGGTGATGCCGTCCTTCTTTCTTCTAATGGACTCGTTCAGACGGACCGTACACATACACATCTACTGGGATCCAGTCAAGAAGTGATTTTTTTGCCGTAACACTCAATGCTGTCCCTACACCTGTGAGTCCTCGAGAGCTAGCTGACACCCTGAAAAGTGGATTTTGCAGATTCACCTTGTTGGCCGGGCGAGGTTAAGTGAATGACCACACTCGGGTCTTGTATGCGTGTCTCCGAAACACAAGATACACCCATGGCTGGAGATGCCGGAGTTCTTGCTAGTGATGCCTGTTGTCCGATTCGGCAGAGGGTTCTGACGTTGAATGCTCCTATATGAAGTTGGCGATGTGGAATTAAGAGGCTGTGTGGGTTGTTTCTATGACTCTCATCGTTGTTTGTGGTCACAGAGTACCGACTGTAGTAGGAAAGTAAGATGATGAAGGTGATGTGGGTAGAGGAGAATGATGGTCAGGAAGGCTTCATGTAGACGTGTGTGGGTGGTTGTTACTTCTCGGCTGCCCACACCATAGAAGTTGATTGATTTTTCGGGTACCTGAAAGAGAAAGAGGGTTAGTGTTTTGTGACCGCAGAGCCCAGGCAGCAACTGCTTAAAGCCGGTCATAGACGGCCTATGTGAACTGGTTTCTTGGATTGGTTCCGTGTTAGTAAAGTTACTTCTAGTTAAGGACCACCGTAGGGTAGTTCGGAATGTATAATTTTCTGATGCCCTCCCTCTGTAGTGGAGAGACAGAGCAGCATGCTGGTCATCTGAGGGAAACACCTTACTGCTGTTACATCCCTGTTCCCCAGCAGTACGATTTCGTCCACAGACCCCCAGGATAGTATAAAGAAGAAAAATTCTTACACAATGCTGGTAACTGCTTTTAGTCTAATCGTTATCCTAACAACCTTCCTGGCATGGTAGGACCTGCAGGAACAAAAGTCCTGGCCAGTGAAGCTTGTTGGGTGATTGCGATATGCAAGCCCGACCCTCACGTAAAGGTAGCAGCTATCGGTCAGGCGAATAACATATTGTCTGAAATGCTATGTACTGTAGTCCTGAGAAGACTTAGATGACCTCTGATAAAGCCAGGTTGGCCATAGGTCTGGAGGAAGGCCTATGTGTACCCTTTGATAGGTTCTGGAATATAGGTACATTTGCTGGCTCTCGAAACCTGACTCGGTTGATCGAGAGGTGCTGTAGTAATTTCTGCTTGTAGAGTAGAAAGAAAGCATATTGTATTAATAAAGGAGCTCCACTCTAATTCATTCATCTGTTTGAGAGCTTATGAAGAGTTTTTATCTGAAGTGACAAAAGCCAGGGGTGTCTTTCAGACTCCCAATATCACCCTTTTTATTTATTTTAATTATAGATGGTGGTGGTGGAGGTGACCCTGGCTAAGTAACACATCTTGGGGATTGATTTGTTATTCCCGTTGATCTAAGGTCCATAGGTGATACAGTATTTCTGAGTGAAAACTCTAAATACCTTGAGCAAAATCTGAGTGTCATGTGATTGGCTTCTGTCATATTTAAGAGAATGTTGTAGGGTTGGTCTACACTGATCCCTAGTTAAACGAAAGGGGTTGAAACGGTCCAACCCACCTTTTTTAGGGATCTGCTTCAGACCTAATTGACTTATTGCTGACAAAACCTCACACGGATACAAAGGGTGGTTTGGCTATTAAACATTGTCATTAAAACAGAACAGTCTATGAAGGCCCCACTTATTTAGAAATCGTTTCCTTCCTATCACCTACTTTCGGTGGCATCATACAAGCAGTGTAGCAATTAGACGTCCAGTCTTGGTCAGAAGAGACAGATCACAATAAGACTATAAGAACGACTAAAGAAAAATTCCAAATTAGTCCATGAATCTATTGACCGTTGGTTAGACTGAAGGAAGAATTATTCGGCAAAGGATGTCTTTGTGCTATTGTCTCAACAAACCATACATCATAAGATTCCCAATCTGACTAAAGCTTAATTGACTTCAAAAATAAATATGAACGGATATTAAAAAATATGAGCATATACAATATTCGATAACTATTAGACGGTAGTGAATATTTGTTTTGGAGAAGACTAAACATGGAGGTATATACAATACACTGAGGCAATCGATTACACAGATAAAACTAACGAAGTGGTTCCAACAGCAAGGTGAAAATTCGTCTCAGCGAATCATTAATGCATATGATGTGGTACTGTAACAACAGAAAACAAGGGCCAGGCAACAGATCGTTTATTAAGTAAAATCAACACATATTTATAAATTTAAATATACATTATTGTAGATTATTGTTAGTAGAAAATACAGTTTTTTGATTGGTTGTTTCTCACAGAAAGTTAACCCTGCATCTCTTTGTGGCTGTGTCGGATCCTCCATATGCTAACTGTATCTGCCTACGCAAAGCCTTTGTTCTCATTTTCTCACCACCAATATTGGGGACATAAACATTGACGTCAATTACTGTCTACCAACTTTGGCTAGCAGCCAGCTCTCACCACAGTACTACCGCTCATTCGTTTAAACTGCTTCAGTAAAACACTGAAAGGAATTAAAATCGATACTGTTATTAGTAAGTAGGAGACTAAATGAGGAGGGAGGAAGGTGCATAGGACAATTATGAGACACTAAGATAGGTTCTGCGTCACCAGTGGTCAATTTATTTCTTCGTCACATGTGGGAAACTTATGGATCGGTACATGCCTTGGACTAATAGTTAGCTTAGTATCCTGATTTGGCATAATAGACTACTTAAATCAGATTTCAACTGTTCATTCTGTATCGGAATGTAAGCAGTATCACAGTTATTAGACGTGATACTCCGTGGTGTTGTATAATTTCGCGTCAATGTATTACATACATCATGCGGCAGAACATTAATAGTTACTGGATCACTTTTCAAACCTAGCCGTCTATTCATATCACAGATAATCACATCAACTGTAGTACTCATAGGTGAATTTACGTCATTTGCTTGTGACCTAGTCTTTAACATGAAACAATTGTTTACACAAGAAAAATGGTTATTGATGTAAGTATAAAACTTGGGCACTATGGTAGAGTATAGCTCCATTATGGATAAGATTTTATTTTGATAAATCACACAAGTCCATATCGAATTGATATGATTATGAGCTATAATTTGTGCTCAAAACGTCATCAATTAATATTACTGTATAACACTGTCTGTTTTATCAAAATAAAATCTTATCCAAAAGGGAAAAAGTGGTTGGTTGGAAGGATTGGCCTAGATATTCATAAATTAACTGCTCACATTAAGACAAAGGATATTTGAATGTTCTGTCTTATGTAGGTTGTATGACTAGTTCTTTGCTTATTATTCTTCACTTTCAAATGTCTACACTGTCGGTATATTTCTTCAACTGGTAATTGGTAAATAAATTGACGTGTGCATTCTACATACTTCTTACAAAATCTAACCTTTTTATTTTTTAATATTTAGCGACGACATTCGGATAAGTCGGATGAATTATCAGATTTATCGGATGACGATTATGTCCCCTATGTACCCGTAAAGCAGAGGAAACAACAGGAGGTGAGATTTTTATTTAATTTTTATTTCTACCTGCAGAATTCAAGTAGTTACTTTAAGATAGTAACAATTATCTTATTATAGTAAACAGTTTTCAGTTTTACATAACATACCAAATAGTAAATTGTCATGTAAATTGCAAAAAGCATTGCTAGAAATATGGCTTCATCTTTTGGTTTTCAATTGAATTAGATGTTATTATTATCCTAGTACTTTCTTGGCCTCTAGGGAAGTCTGAAAATTCTGTGATGCACAGCGAAACCACTACACCGCTTGGTAATTGTTTAGCTTATGTTTACTTTTTAAAAATATCAGTATGGTTTTCTGTTTAAGGAGCTTTCGTGATCAATGGACATCAGTCTAAGATATTAGTGTAACTAGAGACAATAAAGTCACAACTTAATTCTGTATTTCCTTTTATCTTTGCTGTAACCTGAGATTTGTTTGAAAATTTCAATTTTGATGATTCTTTCCTTCCGAGTGTGCGTCGGTGGCACAGAGCGGTAGAATGCTCGCTGACCACGCATGTGGGCCGGAGTTCGATCCCCGGCCGACGCACTCCCTTACCTAAACCAGTAATAAGACTGATAAAGAGGGAAGATTGGGCATGGGGTTAGCAACCCCATCTCGTAAAAATAAACACCACTGCTACCTAAACTTCAAGCCCGTAGCTTGAAAGCCATATGTTCCACTGGGAATGTAAAGGAATAAAATTATTCCTTTCGAGTAGTTCAGAAGCTGTTTTTACTTAATAAATTACCTTCTTTAGGCATACTAAACTGCAACTGTTGTCCGTATAACCACTTTTCAATACTTATTAATTGTTAGTTTTACAACTCATACCTACGAAAGGGTGGTAGGAGTACTTAGGGTAGTTAGTGTTTTGTATTTGAAAAAAGAATTTAACAAAAGAAAACTAATTATGTAAAATTGCCGACCAATAATTTAAATCACGAGTGTCCAGTGGCTTAAGTCATGTGTATACTTATAACTGGTTGTAAACTTTTACGTATAAACTTTAGGCGTAAGCTTTCATGTACGCCTTTATGTTTTAGTAAGCATTATTTGTATTGTGTGTGCGTCGGTGGTATAGTGGTTAGGATGCACATGGTCCGGGGTTCGATCCCCGGCCGACCCACTCCTTTACCTCGCTAATCAGAAGCAATGCTGGTGAAGAGGAAAGGTTGGGCATCAGACTAGCAACCCCATCCTGTAAAAATAAACACTGCTACAGAAACTTCAGGCCACTGGCTTGGAGCTCTATGTTCCACTGGGAACGGTAAGGAATAAAATTATATGTATATATATATAACCTGTTACTAAAGATTTTGTTTTGTTCACTGAGTTCCAAGGGAAACATAAGCCTTTGGGCTTGAAGCCTTAAAGTTTCAGTACCTGTGGTGTTATTTTTTTACGTGACGGGATTCCTAGCTTCGCGTCCAACTTAAAACCTTTTTTTATCAGGCTTATTATCGGCTAGAAAACTATGTGATGCTTAGGAGTGCGTCACCCGTGAATATCATCCTGGACAATGTGCACAGTTGGTGACGATCGCCGATGCATATTTGTTCAGGAAGGAATATTCACCTTTTCAGGAAGGAGACTTTTATGCTTCATTGGTTTCCACAGTTTATTCTCAACCATTCCGTTTTTAGAAGTTCTGATCCTACTACATCATATATTAAGTTTTAGATATTTGAGTAGTATTATCAGTCTTTATACGATAAATTGAGTGTATAGACTTACAAGTGATGTTAAAGCTGTATTTTTACATTATCGTACAAGAGTTAGATATTATTTAGCCCCCTTCAGATCAGTTTAATCGCAGATATAATTGTAGTTTCATGGAGGATTTCATCTTGAGGTGACATCAGTTAGAGAACCACTGGAAAACCTGGGAGTACAGGACAGCTGTCTCGTCCTGATCAGGGACCCTTCATTATTACGCACCCACCAGCGGGGTTCGAACCCAGGACCTTCCGGTTACAAGGCGAGCTCGTAGACCATTGAGCCACTGGGACCCGATCCAATGGTCCTTGAATTCTAACTTCTACCTATTCACGACATAGCGCGACCATTTCGCAATGTCTTCTTCAATGAGTTACTGCCTCACCTTCAACCTGCTGTACCCTCCTGGTCACGGCTTCCCACTAGAACCCCAGGTTAACTGCCTGAATAGGGCCAGCAGTGTATACAAAATCCCTACAAAACCAATACTTGAAAATTGTAGTTGTTTGACTGTTGTAGTTATTACACATATTTCAGTAGTATAAAATAAGAAGTGATATATATATATATATATATATATATATATATAGCTAATTTTAAGAAACAGTTGGTGGCGTTATTATCAATAAATACCTACTGTAAACTGTTAATCTACACGAATTCCTAGTGTTTATTCCAATACGACATTGTTTTGTAAGCTTATCAGATTAACAAATAAAGTTCATAGTATTTCCATTTGTTGTTGTTTCTGATAATTTTGCTTAGTTTTTAAACACTCTTTTTTTGTACAATCTAGTTCTTAATTTTTTTGATTGATTAATTGATTGGTTGGCATCAGTCATATATTCCTCTAATATTTCATGTAATCCACAGTTATTTTTCGAACGCTTAAACGAGTCTGGAATTTGGAATTATTTTGATTCTGAGCATCTAAGTAGGTGATGGCGTTAATTTTGGACTAGTGTTGTTCAGTAATATGAAACATACTCTGCAACTGTTTCACTCTTTTAGTTTTACTTAACTTCATGATTGACACTTCTTCTGTTTACTTCCAAGTAACGACTCTAAAATGAAAGGGGGCTTTGTTGAGTTATTGTCCAGTCTAGAGTTCTGCGTGGGTATACTTTCGTTGTATATTAAAGTGCATGAAAATTGTAGTTTTGATTGTCGTTCTCCAATTTTTTCGTGTTACTTTAAATTTCACTCTTTTATTTACATTAATCATATGTATTTAATTTTTTGGAAAATTCTAGTTGACATCACTCCAACGTGTCTTAGGAAATCTTGCTTACACTGAAGTACCTGAAGAGGAATTAGACGCCGCCAATGCAGCAGAACAATTTGAAGAAGATGGTGAAGATGGAGTAGCAAAAAAATCCTCTGATGATAATCATGGACCTAATGCACAAGGTAGTCTTTTCGACAGAATGTGGGAACTTAAACGAAAGGCTGAAGGTAAATTCTATCCAATGTTTTAAACCAAACGTATTAATAGAAAGAAAGGAGACAGAAAGAGATAAAAAATTAAAAGAAGAGGCAAAAATTTTAGAAAGTGTTGCGGAAAAGACTGCTTTGAAAGGTGTTGCAGAGTTAGCTAAAGGGATTCAGTATGATAAACCGATCCAGACTAGGTATGAAACGTAAATCACACTCATAATTGTATTCATTTTAGTTGGGTACCACCTGTATACATTCGTGAACAAAGCAATGAGAAATCTGATGAAATTCGTAAAAAGCATCGAATTCTAACCGAAGGTGATGATATACCCGCTCCAATACGCAATTTTACTGAAATGTGTTTTCCAACTCCTTTAATTGATCTACTAAAACTTCGTGGGATAAAAAGGCCGACTCCAATTCAAATGCAAGGTTTACCAGCTGTATTGAGTGGTCGAGATATGATCGGGATTGCATTCACTGGATCTGGGAAAACTATGGTGTTTTCTATCCCTATTATTCTATTTTGTATGGATCAAGAACAAAAAATTCCATTCATCCCAAATGAAGGCCCGTACGGTTTAATCCTAGGTCCATCTGTAGGTTGAATTTAATTCACTTTTGAAAATAGCCCTTCTAAGCGCTATCATTTTAGTTAGTTAATTATTCTAATTAGTAAATGCCATCACATTGATATTTTCTTATGAAGGTTATTTGTTATCCTTAACTGGTGTCAGTAAGTAAATTACGAATTTGATTCAAAAGTATTCTGATTTGACACTAGTAACTAGTGTGATGCGTCTAGTCCTCTCTTTGGTGCAGACTGAATCCTATCAGTCAGGTTGCAGTGTAATCACCATTCTAGGTTGCTCGCCATCACAGAAGGCACATGAGTTCCTTCAAGGTTGCAGATACGCCTTGCTGACGAGTGCCAACTAGCACGAAACCTAGGTCCAAGGCTTCCTGCCGATTGCCTCCTACCATCTCATATCATCACAAACAATGTACACCTTGATTCAAAAGTATTGGAAATAACCTGTGCATCATATGAAAATTTTATGTTCTCTAAAAAAAAATAGTAGTAGATCAGTGAACAAGAGGAAGGTAAAACTTATTTTTCGCAGTTAAAATCTCCCTAAAATGAAGTGTTTTCATCTGGATGTGTACTGTTTATTCGAAAAAGAAATTAAAGTAACAAAAGTCAACACAATTAGTCACTATATCGCGTGTGCTACTGATAAGATTTATCAGTAGTATATAAAGAGACATTCATTTGCATAAAAACATCAAATAGCAGGGAGATAGATTTGATGTCAGAGAAAGCAAATGATATAACTTTGAGGAAATACATGGTAGACCTGAAGGGAATGCAAATAAACACAATACGAAGGCCAGAAGTAACGCAACATAGTAGATCTATGTAAATGTTGATTTAAAGATAAGGTGTACATAATTTCGCTATATAGAGATATCAAATTCCAAGTAAACATTCCTCTGTCAAGTCTCTCGTCTTCTGCCGTTACAACTTTATATATATCTGTATCACCACTTGTCTTAACTCTAACGAATGATTGGAAAAATATGCATGTCAAATTAAACTCCGATTTAAAGTCAACTTTAGACCAATTATATCCATATAAGCCAACTAAGTTAAACAATTCTTCATTTCTTATCGATGACTTACTTCATTATCTAACTTCTCAATATTGTAGTACAAAGTTTTGACTTGGGACAATCGAAAGTAGACTACTGATAAGTGGTCCTACATTACGCATGTTTAGGTTGGAAAATATGACTTAATGGGGCAGGCAACATAGTTATTCCAAGACTTACCCTTCCCGCGTTTTGTCCTTCGTGTGACTATTTAGTCACTTCTGTAGATTCCTGAGGTTAAAAGAAACTTATTAAGTACTCTTTTGCTCTCCATGGTGTTCTCACACTTGGCATTAATCTACAGATAAATAATGTTTTGAGACACTTTGAAGCTAATGATGTTGTCGGTTAATGTATTTTATCATTAATGAATCTGCTACTGACTATCACTTTGTATCAGTTGCAGAATAGTCGCCAGCCACTCAGGAGGTCCGGATTTGACTCCACAAAGACACATCCCAATCCTCGCCTGGTTTACTAGCCAGTAGTAAACCCGGAAAAGAGAGAAGGTTGAGCGTCAGACCGGCAATCCTGCCCCATAAAAACAACACTGCTAATAAAACGTCATTCCCTGAAGTCCTATGTTCTACTCAGAATATAAGGATTAAAGAAAAAATGATGAAAAAACTCAACTTTCAACCACTGAGTCACAGTTCAGACTCTTGCTCCGCCTACCGAAGTTTGGGCAGTTAACTAGCCAGCTAGATTGATAGACAGACAGGAAGAATTCAGTTACTCGAAACAGATTTTTCACGCATTTGACTACGAATCATACTTATTGTGCGAGGACTGATTATACTCATCAGGCTGAAGAAGGTGGGGGTGGGGTTCGAACCTGAAACCCACAGGTTGGAAGTTGAGTGTTTAAGTCAATAATCTGCATCTGCATATCATGGAAATAGTATGTGTTACTCATCGGCGAATTCATCACTGTGTACGTGGTTCAATACTGACATTTTATTAACTAAACGTTAATAAAATGCAAAATCTAACAATACTGCTTGCGAGTAAATGAGATGCTTATAGGATCTTACCTCCGTCACATACATAAAGTTTTACCATAGGTTTACCGACTGTCTGTAGTGAGTGTCCTGGTTTCCAGGCCGGATGAAGTATGTGTTCAAATAGCGATTCTAATTACCAGTTTTTATTAAAGATGAATACAAGTTTGTTAAATAAGTAACTCGTTTTCTCACACGAATTGTAATTCACATCACCGGTTATAACAGAATGATGCTGCATAGAAATTTTTTCATTGATATCAATCATTACTAAACATTAAAACGTGTTAACTGTTTTGAGTGAGACCATATTGGTATTCTAATTTTGGTCACCTGACGCCTTTTGTGTATAGTCTTAAAAGTGTAACAGAATTTTCTAAAAATTTCCTTCACGTTCCCCAGTGTAACATAGGGCTTCAAGCTAGTGGCTTGAAGTTTCTGTAGCAGTGTTTATTTTACAGGATGGGGTTGCTAGTCTGATGCCTAACCTTTCCTCTTCACCAGCGTTATTTCTGGCTTAGCGATGTAAAGGAGTGCGTCGGCCGGGGCTTGAAACCCGGACCATGTGCATAATCGGCGAGCGTCCTAACCACTATGCCACCGACTCACGTAACACTATTTAGGAGCTCATTATCCCTTTTTTTCACTTTCCGTTACACTTGTTTTGTAAAAGTCTTGTTGAGGGAAAAAGTCACTCAACAAATTCGATCGGTTTTCACATTTTTCTTTCATCTTCAAAATCTCCTGTATATTTAAAAACATATATACCTTTGAATGTGGTGTGAAACGTCTGAGCAAACATTCGTTGATCATTTGTCCGTCTTCACAAGATTCTCAGGTCATTTGGTAATGACACTTTACCAACAAAAAGGTTGTGACGCTCACGTAACTTCGTTGCATAATTGCAAACACCTTAAAATATATAAATGAAATAAAGTCCTACATGATCTTACGGTAAACATTTTATCATAATTGCTGTTGACTCTTTCCAATGATGACCACTGTTTTTTTATTCCTTCACGTTCCCACTGGAACATAGAGGCTTGAAGTTTCTGTAGCAGTTGTGATTATTTTTACAGGATGGGGTTGCTAGTCTGATGCCCAACCTTTCCTCTTCTCCAGTTATTACTGGCTTAGTGAGGTAAAGGAGTGCGTCGGCCGGTGATCGAACCCCGGACCACGTGCATGGTCGGCGAGCAACCTAGCCGCTATGCCACTGACGCACTTTCCAATGATAACCACTTAACTATAAAGTTAAAGTAAAACTTTGCATAGAAGTGTATCAGTTGTAGTTACCAATTTGAACAGTCATATATAAAAGAAGAGAAAATATACAAATATGATACCGAAATTAACAAACATGACAGCAACATAATGTACATTGTCTATTGGCTTTAAATTAACAAGATTTTCCTCTCGTAACAAATCAGTTTGTTAAACGTTACAGTCTCATCGGTTTGTATGTTTGTAATACTGAATATCCCTGGAGGAAATCACTGGTTGTCTTCGCATTCCATAAGACTTACAGGACTATATGAGTTTGAGTAAAGCATCTTTATTGACAATGCAGTTCCTCCACAACTCTTTCGCGGTCAATTGTTATCACAATGTTTCTCAGTGCATGGCGTGTTAAACGTTGACATCCGGCTGAGAAATGTGGGAATCTGGTAAGTATATGTGCATTTCAGAACGTGTCGGTGGATAGAGATCTGATCAGTGAACCCTTTTCTACTCCTGAAACATATCTGGTTGCCTTTGTTGTTGTTTGTTTACTGATGCTTTATTTAATCTACGTACTACTGTGGTGAGAGCTGTCTACTAGCCAATTGGTTGACAGTAATTGAGGTCAAAGGTCAAGATGGACAGGCGGATACAGTTAACATATAGATGAACTGACACAGCCACAAGAGATGCAAGGTTAACTTTGTGTGAGAAACAACCAATCAACAGACTGTATTTTCTACTAACATTAACCTACAATAATGTACATCAAAATCTATAAATACGTGTTGATTTTCCGTAATAAACGTTCTGTTGCCTGGCCCTTGTCTTCTGTTGTTACACTACTACTACTATTACGGTTTCTAGGATCTTAGGTACTGTATTTTTCAAATTAATTCCATGTAGATGTACACCAGTGTAACCAAAACTCTCGAAATCCCAGACACTTATTAGTACTATAGTTATTTTAGTCAATAATTCGTTACTACCATCTATAATCCCCTCTGGGAATCATGGCATCAGTTCCTGTTGCTTTGTCTCGTTTCAGAAGAAAAGACAGTTTCTGTAGCTGTGGTTATATTCAGTGTACCGACGTTTGTGTCCCATTCAGACTGGTTAGATGGTGGGGAAGTGTTGGTCTGTTGAAGTGATTTTCAATGTGTGTTCTACCTAACATCATCTCAGTCTTTATCGTATTCCATCCTTTTAAAGGACTGATTTTTTAACAAGCCCAAATATTTTACATTTATTCCCTATCGTTGATACCATCTTTAGTTCGTTAAGTGAAAATCTTGTTTAACATAAACTCATTCAGGGAATAACTTCTGCGCCAAAATATTTCTAAAATGATTCCAGTGTAAAATATTACTATCATTTTTCTTTCTTGTAGCGTGAATTAGCTCGACAAACACATGAAGTAATTTGTGGTCTAGTTGATGGCTTAGTAAAAAGTGGATTCCCGCATATTCGTTGTTCTTTATGTATTGGAGGTATGGCTGTTAAAGATCAAGCAGAATTAGTCCGAAGATCTGGTGTGCATATTTTGGTTGCTACACCAGGTCGTTTAATAGATTTGCTTCAACGGAAAATGATTAATCTAGAAGTATGTCGATATCTTGTTTTGGATGAAGCCGACAGAATGATTGATATGGGTTTCGAAGAAGAAGTTCGGACGATATTCTCTTATTTCAAGGTAATTTACATAACAAAGGTTTCTCTAAATATTTTTCTGATGTTGCCTTTTTTTTACCATCGTGGCTTGTACTTCGCTTGTTTCTCTGTTTCAATTTTTTATCTTCGCTTTTAATCTATCACTCTCCTATTTCTCAGATGATGTCATACTCATTGCATTGCTGCTAACACACGTTGGTTGTCAATACGTCGTTAGCTTGCATTCAAGTTCGGTGTCAGTTTAGATTAATGTAAGAATATGAAACTTATGGGGCGCTATCATTAACCAATGCCATCGTTGAATATCCAATTCACCTTGAAAAAGATGTGTACTGCCGAAGATTCCTTAACTGGGATGAAACAACTGTCCAGTGCACCCTGCTGTCTCAGTGGTTGTGTAACTGACGTTGGTTCGTGACGAAATCTTTACTGAAATTAATGCGAATCTCTACAAAAGGTTAGGCGTCGAGTGCTAGGTAAGGAGGGGGAAATCAATCGATAAGGCTGTGAAATTACATCGACTGAAATGGTTAAGAGATATGTTACGTATGCCTAGTCATCGCCTTCCTCGACGGGCAACGTTAGCTGATATAGGGTCAGCCTGGAAAAGAGCCAGTGGTGGTCAAACTAAAACATGGCACCAGTCTATGAAATCTACAAAAGTTAGTCTAAGCCACGTAGGAAGGTGTAGACTTCCTGGTTGGGGTCCTCGGGACGGTAAAAACCAATGGTTGGAGACAATTGGTGACATGGCTCAAAATCGTTCTCAATGGCTGGCGCGGATGCATCCACTCCTTGTGACTTATGATTTCCAATGAAACTGTTTTGTTCTTCGTTATTACTATTCCTTTGTCTCACACCTCTGTTTACTGTCTCTAATATGCATTTCTCCTACTTCCTTCTCTTGCTTTGTGTGCTACAAGGAGGGAGTGTGGCGACTTGAACTGCCGCACATATGTGCAAAGTTCTATGTCGAAAACAGACAGACAGACAGACGGACAAAAACTCATAATCGAAACAATTATCTGTTAGTTAGCATTTTAGGGCTTTTTCTTATTTACCGTGAACTCGATGGCGCAGAATGACTATATTATTCCCTATTATTTAGTAAATTACAGAAGTTTGGAACCTTTTGTCTTGTTGACAAGTTTTCCTAAAATAGACTTGTTCGAGAATTCACCTCCAAATTAAGAGATATCTACAATGATGCTTGAACTTACTTATTCGCAAATATAATTTAGCGTTAGGTGTTGTTGTGTTCTCTAATGTGTGGACAGTGTAATCGTCGGAGTACGCTTCTATCTGTTCGAAAAATGGGAGGATTTTGTCTGAAGACAGAGTATCCACCACCAGTGAAACTATCAGTTCTATTCCTAAATATCTCCGTTGTCAAATCCCAGCAGACCAGTGCACAGTCACCTGGAAAACAAATTTTTTCCATCATTTCATAATTTAGTCCTACTCAAGTGACAAAGATTATGTTTTAGTTCTGATTTCCAATGAAATAAAATGGGAATGAAACAATCTGATAAAAGTTGGAATTGTTGGGTCACGGAATTCTGTTCCAGTCGCCTCGTAACCTAAAAGGGTTCTAGGTTCAATCATCAGTGGGTTCATGGGTGCACACTGATGAAGAGCCCCAAACTGGGACGAAACAGCTGTACAGTACTTACTGGCTTTCAGCGTTTATCCAACTAATGATTAATCCGTGATTTAGCCTGAAACTAATTAAATCCTTACAAAACATCGCTTGAAAATATGGTTTTTGCATGATTTTCCTATTCGAAGAGTTTGAAGTGATAGGGATTTCATTGATTCAGTGTAGTCCGTGAACTGATATAAATAAATTGAGAAGTTGCTTACGAATCAAAGAGTGTTGTATATAGACCTGTGAATTACCAAGAAATCGAGTCCAAGACAGTCAGACTATAGTGCGAACACTTCACTATCCAACTACAGTCTTGTCATTTGACACAGGAGTCATGTTATCAAAATGCTGTGAAACGTTAATAAAGTGTGAGACAGAATTCTGAAAAAAAAGTCTAGTGAAATTATTATTTTCTTTTACCCTTCAAAGTTACAATAAAAATAAAGAGATGTGTTTTGATAGGATACTGTGAAGATGTTAACTGTTTCTTCTATAAGTAAATCATGAATCTCCAGTAGACGACGAACAGTTAACCTTCTACTGTAATGTAATAGCCAAGTGTTTTTTCAGCCTGATACAGTGGACAAACTAGATTGGAGTATTGTAACTCGTAGTTCCCTTTTATATTTTATCTTTTAAAGAGATTAAAATAAAGCTTATTGCATTGTTGTCATAACAACAGGGTTGTTTACTAGCTTATATCATATTTCATTGATTTCATTGTTTATTATTTCACTGTTTTTTGTTTCTGCGCTTACTTTAGGGCCAACGTCAAACTCTTCTCTTCTCAGCTACTATGCCAAAGAAAATACAGAATTTTGCTAAATCAGCCTTAGTAAAGCCGGTTACTGTTAATGTTGGTCGAGCCGGTGCAGCTAGTATGAATGTTACTCAAGAAGTAGAATATGTGAAACATGAAGCAAAAATTCCACATTTACTTAGTGCTTTGCAAAAAACTCCACCTCCTGTAAGTTATTGTATTCTTGATTTTTTGTCTTTTTGTTTGTAACTATGAGAAGTTTTGAGCAGTGGTAAAGAAATGTCTTCTTCTTTAGTAAATAGAATAGAGCATTGGAGTAGTAGAAGATGGGAGACTTTTAAAGGAATGTTTATTTGGAATTTGTTATGTACACCTTATCTGCAAATCATCGTTTGCACAGATCTTTCGTGTTGTACTACTTCTAGCTTTCATATTGTGCTTCTTTGTGTTCCTTTCAATTCTCCCATGTTTCTTCGCAACGCTGAATCATTTGCTATCCTTGACGTCAGATCTATCTTCCTGTTATTTGATGTTTTTATGCCAATGAACGTCTCTTTATATACTACTGATAAATCTTACAAGTAGCATACGCCACATTATGGTAGTAACACTAGAATCCCTAATGGTTTATTGCATACAGTGTAATCTGTATAACGTAATGTAATCACTGATTCTTCCTACTGTACTTTCACTTACAGAACAGTAGTGGAATGATATATATATATATATACATACATACATTGTTAGACTAATGGTGAGATATTTTCCACATTTTATGAATGTTGTTATGCATATGCAGGCGCTCTAAGCTATGAGTTTTTAGATTTCATTCTATTTTGTATGCACAGATTCTTTTAAGGGTCGATATCCTTAAAGACAAAGTCAGTTACACATTTGAATAATAGGGGTACAATTTTGAAGAGAAAAAACTCATGTCCTCTCTAAAGTTTGAATGTATGATATTTAAGAATAGTGGCTTTCATTAAAGGAAGAAAGAAAGACCAGATTTGCAGTATAAAATGATATCAGCATTCTAGTTCACAGGTTCTCATCAGCTGCTGTAAACTACCCGAAATTACAGTGGTTATAAATAATGGCAATAACATACTTCGATGCTTGAATAGTAGTGAGGAAAACATCATAAAATCAACGCATCCGAAATGGTAAGCATTACAAATTTTGGTTTAAGTTACCATCAATTTATATGTTTCCAAAGTAGAAAAGGGCGTGTGTACT
Source organism: Trichobilharzia szidati (assembly GCA_944472155.2). Taxonomy (NCBI): domain Eukaryota; kingdom Metazoa; phylum Platyhelminthes; class Trematoda; order Strigeidida; family Schistosomatidae; genus Trichobilharzia; species Trichobilharzia szidati. Next base: position 93,644,091 of record OX235273.1, read on the forward strand.
GCTCAACAGTCCGCTCCGTCCTCCTTTATGGCTGTGAGACATGGCCATTGAGAGCAGAAGACATGAAAAGATTAGCTGTCTTCGATCATAGGTGTCTGCGTTCTATCTCCCGTGTGAAGTGGTATGATAAGGTGAGCAATATTGAAGTTAGGCGTCGAGTGCTAGGTAAGGCGGGAAAATCAATCGACGAGACTGTGAAATTACATCGACTGAGATGGTTAGGACATGTGTTACGTATGCCTAGTCATCGCCTTCCTCGACAATGGGCAATGTTAGCTGATATAGGGCCAGGCTGGAAAAGAGCTAGCGGCGGTCAAACGAAAACATGGCACCAGTCAATGAAATCTACAACAGTTAGTCTAGGCTACGTAGGAAGATGTAGACTTCCTGGTTGGGGCCGTCGGGACGGTAAAAACCAATGGTTGGAAACAATTGGTGACATGGCTCAAAATCGTTCTCAATGGCTGGCGCAGATGCATCCACTCCTTGTGACTTAGGATTTCCAATGAAACTGTTTTGTTCTTCGTTATTACTATTCCTTTGTATCTCACCTCTGTTTACTGTCTATACTATGCATTTCTCCTACTTTCTTATCTTGCTTTGTGTGCTACAAGGAGGGAGTGTGGCGACTTGAAGTGTCGCACATATGTGCAAAGTTCTATGTCGAAAACCGACCGACCGACCGAAAGTAGAAAAGAATGGTTGAGGGGAAGAGGAGATAGAAAACAGAAAAATCTAATGAGCAGTGTTAGCATGTAGGTTTACATAGGAACTCAAATTTATGAACTGTAACCCTCTTGAGTTGCTATGTGAACCCACATGCTAACAATGTTCATTAGATTTGTCTGTTTTCTTTCTTCTCCTCCCCTCAACCATTCTTTTCTACTTTGGAAGTATATAAACTGATGTTAACTTAAACTAAAGCCAATTATAATGTTTATATTTCGGATGTGCTTGTGTGCTTTTCAAGCATTGAAGTATGTTATTGTCATTAATTATAACCATTGTAATTCCAGGTAGATTGCAGCAGCTGACGAGGACCTGTGAAATAGGATGCTGATATTATTTTATACTGCATATTCGGTCTTTTTTTTCTTTATTAAAACTTACCAAGGGAACCGAAATGTATGAAATACTGACTTTTTTCAGATAATAAAGGAATGTTAGTTAGTTCACCTTTGAACCAGTTATTGCTTATAATTCCCCTTAAAATTAGATTAATTTTCACTTTAAACATTCACTGTTTTTGTTTTTTTTTACTTTTAAAAACAGGTTATTATATTTGCTGAACGTAAACAAGATGTCGATGCTATACATGAATATCTTTTATTGAAAGGTGTTGAAGCGGTTAGTATACACGGTGGGAAAGATCAAGATGAACGTGTATCAGCTGTCACAGAGTTTAGAGCTCATCATCGTGATGTTTTAGTCGCTACAGATGTGGCTAGTAAAGGTTTAGATTTCCCGGAAATTAATCATGTCATCAATTATGATATGCCAGAAGATATTGAAAATTATGGTTAGTTTAAGCTAATTACTACTACTACTAATAATAATGAATTATCGCCTTAACGTTTTACGAATTATTATAGTATAGTTATGCCCTTGGGTTCCGAGGAGAACAGAGGGCTCTAACAGCACATCTCCACTTTATCCTATTTCTTGCAATCATCTTCAGCTGGCTCCAAAATTGTTCATAAGTTCTCATCTCCTCACCAGATCTCCCCCATGTCAGCCTGGAACAACGCCCAATCATTATGAATTACACTTGAAAACCCCCCGCATTAAAAGATTGTTCAAGGAATAGCTCATGTTTAAAAGGAAATTTTTAAGTTGTATGCAATATGACTTCATTCTAGTGGTACCCATAAGTGTAGTAATATAAGAAACTAACTTAAAGAATGGCGACCACAGAGTGCGAACGCTCCAGTGACCTTAAACGAATAACATTCATTGAACTATAGAACCTGGCGTTATTACAGCACCAAGTATGGACGCTGTGCACGAATTGATGTGCAAATTTCGTCCTGATCTTGCTTATAAGTACTGTATGGACAGTCGGTTGATATCACGTTATTGTTAGGTGTGTGATTAGGATTGGGATTGAGGTGTTCGATTATTATCTGTATTTTCCTTGTAAATAAATAAATTGAAGGAGTTTTTTCGGTGTTTATATAGCTGAAACTGTCTTAATACCTAAGGGATTTGAAAATTGATACTCTTCATTGTAACTGGGAATTATTTTCTGGTTATGCCAGTGTCATATAGACCTGATTTTTCTAAAATACCGCACTTACCTCTACAGCACAGTGCTGTTTGTATTCCCGCAGTTATGACGTTGGAAACCCATTGGTTGTTGACTGTTTTCACTTATCAATGTGATTAGTGTTTCCCATGGCCATTTAAAGCATATATATACGTGATTGCTGTCAATCCTTTTCGCTGTTGATTCGACATAGTAATAGCTCTCTGCATCAACGGTCTGTCTTCTTGAGTCGCGGATTTGATGGTATCATATCGTGTCATTGTTGTTGCTAATAGTGATTAGAATAGTAGGCTCACAAATCGACTAGGTGGAAAGTTTGTTAGCGCAGACTACCAAAGTGTATTAACGGTCATATCAGCCAGAATGAAATATCCTTTTTAATGTGTTTCATCATTATTATTGTGTTAGTCTTTCTCGTAAATAAACGGCTTATTGATGTTTATTACAAGGCAGGTTCTGTAATCCAACGAATGATATGCGTTTATAGTGGCATTAGTGCGTTCGCACTCCGTGGTCGCTATTCTTTATGTTTGCTACATAATTGTTTTTTTTTTTATGCAACATGTGGATGGTAGTTGTGTCTAGTGTTCTTTTAGCTTGTGCGTGTTTATTGCTAACTGAGTTTGTTTTAGGCAACTTTATCAAAATATTCAAGAGGTATTTACAAAGAGTGGGGTTATCTTCTGCTCTTAACATAATAGTGTAGTGGCTTTTTCTGTAGTACTTTGTCTCTGTCAAACTAGAATAATGTGAACATGCATTATTTTCGATTGTATTTTGTTCGAAAAGTCACATAGAAGGAGGTCAGATCAATGCGCCTACTACTATTGTGTGGTTAATACTGGTATAATGAGAGATATGAGTGTAAAACTGTGCTATTGGTTGTACCGTGATAAAATGGCAGCAACGCTGTTTCAATGAGTAGACAACTGGAAAACCGTATTTGTTTTATGTATTATGTATGTGTAACTCAATAGTTCCTCTCAATAATCATCAGCCGTGGTCTTTATCGCTTTAGCTTTTGGTTTTGAGTATTACAGTGATAAATACTGTCACTGTGTCACAGTCTCATTGAACTATGAGTATTTTGTTTTAAATTTCAACAGTTGAGTTATGCTTTTCAACACCGCTGTGTTGTGTATAATTAGGTTTTGGTGGTAAGGCAGAATTGTAGTTCTCACATTCTTTGCTGTGTGGTAGATAAATCTCTTTGTGGTTGTCAAATTATAATTATTCGCCTCAATTTCCACTAGTTGTTCAACTGTTAAAGATTGGAGAGTGTATATGACGGCTTTTCTTGTCTTCTAAAATTGCAATCTTTGGGGGGGGGGGTTGAGGACTTTTTAGATCTTTTATGGGGTAGAGAAATAAATGTCACGACATGAAATCACATCTATGTTCTATGAGGGTGACATGGAAGCAGACGTGGAGCCAGGCGAAAACGTTGGCGGAGAATTGAATGCAGTGGACACGTGTGGCTGAAGCCCTATGCTACTCTAGGAACTAAGGGAGACAATAATAATATTTATTATTGTTATGTATGTGAATATGAGGACCTTGTAGACTACGAGCGAATCTAACTAATGCGCTGGCTAATCTGTCTTAATCTCACGTCAACAACAACAACAATAATACCGCCGGGCACGCAAGACAAATAAAAGAGAAGACTGGACGTTGATATGAGAGCTTTTACTGTCTCAAACAACAGTCGAAAATGTTAAACAACAACTCCGTATTTATACAATTAGAAAAATCAATGTCACCTTTTAAAAATATTAACGACCTTGGGGATTCAGTAATTTAAATCAATAATCACGCAGATGCGTGAAATCAATGATTATGCTAATGTGTGAAATAAATAATGAATATTAATGATTCCCCTGCGTATATATTACCTCCCCCTTTTAAAAAGAATCTTGCAATCAGTTTAGTATCTTTTTTCCTTGGGGTCGATTTGGAAAGGAACTGTTTGTGTTCGTTTGCGCTGGGATCGTCGGCTGGGTAGCATCTCTTGTTTTGCTTCTGGTTTGACTGGTGGTATTTTGAAAGTTTCCAGTAGTAATTCCAGTGGCAATTTAGGTTCTTGGGATGTAGTATATCGACGTCGTATCTGATTTTTATGTCTAATCCACCATTCATCCCCAACTTTAACCTTGTACATTACAGTTCCATGTCGACATTCTATCAAGCCTTCGGCCCATTTTCTGTTCCTCGGTCGATAATCGCGCACATAGACGGCATCACCCTTGCGGTAATACGTCAGACTATTTCTTCGTTGATGTGACGAAGATGGTAACATGGAGTGGTGATGAGTTCGTAGCATTCGACCCATTAGAAGTTCTGCAGGGCTTTTCTTCTGTTCTGCCAGTGGTGTAGTTCGGTATACAAAAAGAAAGTTTTGTATTGCTTCCGGTTTCGCCCCTCCCCCCTGCTTTCAACAACGCTCGTTTGAAAGTGTCGACAAATCTTTCTGCCTGACCGTTGGATTGAGGGTGATAAGGTGGCGACCGCACGTGTTGTATACCGTTTCTCTTGCAAAATTCCTGGAACGCTTGTGAGGTGAACTGACTGCCATTGTCAGATACGATGATTTCTGGTATACCATGACATGCGAAGATCTTTTCCAGGACTGATACTGTTCTGCTGCTAGAAGGTGGTGTCACTTGTACTATCTCCGGCCATTTTGAGTAAGAGTCCACGAGAACCAAGTAGTATATACCTCCTATCGGCCCAGCAAAATCCACATGTAGGCGGGACCATGGTTTTGACGTGGGCCATGCTCTCGGTGGCGGATCTTTGGCTGCCATGACAGACATCACTTTCAGTTTTTGAGCAGAGCCTCTCTTACTGGAGCCAACAGTTGCTACTTTGTTGCTACCAGACATCGAAGCACTTTTGGCGCAGCCATACTCACTGTGACGATTCGAAGTTGGTTTTTCATTAATCACGTCATTCTTTCTAATGGGCTTAGGTTTAATATATCTGTCTCTGATTTCTGGCTTTCTTGTTGAGGGTTCAATACTTTCTATCTTATGGCATACACTGCTTAACGGAATCTCTGACAGGTGCAGCTTCTCGAACCAGTCTAAACCCAAGAGGTCAAGGTTTGAATTGTTGATGTAGCATGTGCCGACAAAATGACTATCGCGAAAACTAACGCTGCATTTAATTTCTCCATTCAATCGAAGTCTTCCACCACATGCACTAATTGCTATTTGATTTGTCTTCTCTATGGTAGGGCATCCCAACTTCTGCCATAATTTCTTTGATATTATTGTAATATCAGATGCTGTGTCGATTTGTAGGCGTGCTGGCCGTGTATTAATCGTCAGGTCGATATATTTGCGAGGTGCTGGAGTACTAATATGATATGTGGCAGTAACACCCAAAGACTTAGGCTTGTTGCGCCGTTTGGGTCGACTACGAGATCTGGGTCGGTTGTTGCGTTTGCAGTAGCCATCTTTGTGACCAACAGTATGGCATCGACGGCATTTATGCTGTTTGAATGGGCACAAGTTTGCAAAATGCCAGGAGCCACAGTGCCAGCAGGCTGATGGTGGTTTATGCTGAGGATGACGTGGTGCGGTTGATGTCGACGGTACTGGATGCACCGCATGCATATGTATATGCTACTTGAAAGTGTGATCACTCATTTAATTTAATGAGATTAGTGTCGCAACAGTGGATATTTAAAGTTTCTATATCTGTCTTATTGGAATCAATATATATATAGTCATGGCGATAGTATTATATCGGTTTGGTTGGCGTTAGCATTCACTTACTCAGTGTTTTGCGATTGAATCTCGGCTACTGGCTCTTTGCGCTCTTATTTTCAAGATTAGCTTAGTTGTTACTGATTTGTCGGCTATATAATGCCCGACCGATAGCTGCTACCTTGACGTGGTGGTCGCGATTGCATATCGCAATGAGCCAACGAGCTACACTGACTGGAACTTATGTTCTTGCAGGTGCTACCATGCCAGGAAGGTTGTTTGGATAGCGGTTAGACAAAAAGCAGCTACCCAATCCAATACTATGATTCAAACAAATTCACAAAATATCATGTCGGATCGGTCGGGGCCCGGATTAACAACGACCGCGCTTCCTGCTGCCGTGTCACAGGGCAGAAGTGATAAATATGCTACTGAGACACACCAAACAAAAACAGGCCGCGTGTGACCGGCCTCAAGCAGTTGTCCCCTGGGCTCTGCGGTCACGCAACACTCTTTCTGTTTCAGGTTCCCGAAGAATCAATCAACTTCCACGGTGTGGGCAGCCGGGAAGTAACAACCGCCCACACACTTCCAAAAGCACACGAAGCCTTCCTGGCTATATAATTGTAATGTCACTATTCTGTACGTTAAATGATATGCAGGAGTTTCATTTCACAGCATTAAAGCCTCTTGAAGAAGTGATACCACTTACCCTATCATCGGGGATTTTAGTGTACAATTATATAAATAAGGTCTTGAGGGTGTGTAGAATTTTAAGTCGTAATGTATTTGAGATATTCATTTTCAAATCGGTATTAAATCGCTGTTCATTAATTAGGTGTATATATTTTGACTAGTAATTTTTGTTCTTTTCATAGAAAGATATTTAAGGTCTTTATATTTTCTCGTTGTTCATTGAATTTTTTAGTCCATCGTATTGGTCGTACTGGTCGTGGTCATCAACGTGGTTTAGCGACAACTTTTATTAACAAATCAGTTGATGAATCTACTCTATTGGATTTGAAACATTTACTCATAGAAGCTAATCAACCAGTACCAGAATTCCTTGTTGAATTAGCCTCAGCTACAGAGGCGGAACTTGAAATGGGTGGTGAAGTTGGCTGTGCTTATTGTGGTGGTTTAGGCCATCGTATTACACATTGTCCAAAATTAGAAGCTATGCAGAATAAGGCTGCTGTGAATTTAGGCCGTAAAGATTTTTTATCATCTGCAGATTATTGACAAAATTTTATCTTTTTTAGATTTAAGATTGAATATTTAATATTTATTGTAAATAGTTTTGTAATAATTAACTAATTTTGTACATAAAATCCTCTTGTGAAATTATTTCTTATTCTCAATTTTCACTTGTATTCTTTGTCTCCGTATAATATTCATAGTCAGTCAGGAGTTAAGTGTTTATTTATTAGTGTGATGTATCTAGTCCTTTGTTTGGTGCAGATTGAATTCTATCAGTCAGGTTTGTGATGTGGCCACCATTCTAGGTGGCTCGCCATCACGATGCACTGTGAATTGTGCGTATTAGATTGTTGGAGGTAATTGACAGGAAGTGTTGGATTTAGGTTTCGCGCTAGTTGACACTTACCAGTCAGTAAGCCGTATCTCAGAAGGGATATGAGTTCCTTTGAAGTTACAGATTCGGCTTGCTGGCGAGTGGCAACTAACATGAAACCTAGGTCGAACGCTTCCTGACAATTGCCTCCAACAATCTAATACCCGCAATTCACAGTGCATCGTGATGGCGAGTCACCTGGAATAGTGGCCACATTGCAAACCTGACTGATAGAATTCAATCTGCACCAAACAAAGGACTAGACACATTTCACTAGTTACTGACTAGTGTTCAATCAAAGACTAATAAATGCTTTCATCACAGTTGACAGATGGAATTAATGTTGTATAAATGGAACATAGTTAATACCGACTGAATTTGTCTATTAATTTGTCATTAAGTTCTTTAAATGTTTGTGATGTTTAAATATTAGAAATATCATCTTTGTGTAATAACCTTGGGAACTGTAGACTTCAGTTTATCCTGCTGTAGTTCTTAGCTTTTAGTAAGGTTTCTTGTACAATCAAAACTATACAAATTTCAACTCTCTCTTCAGTAGTCCTCATGTGGCTTTATTCAAACAGGCGAACTCTGTGATCATGAGAAACTAATTTTCTTTCTCTTTCAAGTACAGTTAAGAGAAATAAATCCTCACAGTCTAAAAACTAGAAAGTACCTATCGTCCACGTGCTTCCATCATCACACTAAAATCATCTGTTGTTCAACTGCCTTCTGAATCAATTTTTATTCTGAAAAATCAAACAATCACTTGTAGCCATACTAGGCGGTGATGTTAATATTCATTTATGGGAACTCAGTCATTCAGAAAAGCTTATTATTGACACTCTGAGAAATGTCTTGCTGATGAATTGACAACAATAACTGCCAATCAAAGTTTTTTTTAAAATAATCACTTGTTTTTAGTTAGCATTGTCTTCAAATAGGAGGCATTTTCTCACTTGGCGACGCTATAAATACAGCCAACGATAAACACAGATAGTCCACTTTGTTACACGCCATCGATGTTAGTGACCCATTGGAGGCTATTACATTACAGTAATATTCACTCTGAAAAAGTTCGGTATCTCATTTAGTCTGTCTTAGTAACTTGCAGTTTGCACTCGAGGGCTTGTAAAGCCTGGTGGGTTTCTCCACAGTCTCATACTAATTCTGATGATCTTCACATGTGATGTAGATCCAATAAAACACTTTGTAATGACTGCAAACAATAGTTGGTGAGGCAAACGAAAAAATATAGGGAAGGCGTTGATATTCAACACTGTCTGTCAAATATTAAGGAGGTAGGTTGAAAAAGACTATCAAGTTAAACGAAGTGGCAGGATGTAAGGGTTCAACTCCTCCGTCGGTGGCACAGCGGTTTGAGGTTCGGTCCCTTCCCGACTTAGTGGTCGGCCTGCAAAATTTGGGCTACCGATATCACATGCCGAAAATTCCATAACTGTACCAAAATTATGGTGTGGAATCAAACTATAATAAAAAAAAAGATTTCGAGTGCTGTTCAAGTTGTTCTAGTGGTTGCTTTTTTGTTTTCCTTTTAAAACGTGTAACTTTATATGGGTGAAATTGGGCTAAATTTATTTTGAGTGATGAGTGTATATCTGGTTCCATATTGCTTACGCTCATTACATGTATCACAGTGAAACAGTATTATTTACTGGATGACGTTTCAAACAAGAGTTATTATTCGTAATCATATCATATATCTGATTACCTGGTGTAATTCATTCAGTTCACCGTAGTTTGATCCACAAAGAACATAATTTATCTCATGTATTCGCTGTTCGACTGCAAATATCAGTGGAAATAGTCGCTTATTAGGTGGCAGTTTTTCCATGAGTGGAATTCTCGATCAGCAGATTATTATAATTACCAAAATAATGCAATTTGCTTGATACCATAAGTGGTAATCAAGAAGGCAAGCATAAAGGCATAAAAACCACATACTACTGATTGATCGAAGTGACCTAAGCACCAGAGGGCCGTTTCGCACGTTTGTAACTGAGCTCATCAGTGGTGTACTCTGTTTGACTCAGCTTAGGGGATACAATCAGTTCAAACTATCGGATTTCAGACTACCCGATTGGACGGACTGGTGGTACCATAAATCAAATCCACAATTTGCTAATCAGTCGGCAATTTTATTGTGAGTGGTATATAACTACTTATCTCAGTTAATCAGTAGTACAGTTTTATATAATCATTTTCCCGTGTGCTATTGCCTGATCAAGATAATATTTAGTAAAAGTAGATATCTTCTGAGGAGGGATCACGGTTAAATTTGCTTTTATCATCAAAAATAGACATCATTTTAGATTTGTAGTCACTTTTGTTCATAATGACGACTCCAGAACTTTTATCAGGTTTCGTAATTATTAGATTAGAGTTTTCCCGTAGCTCTTTCAAGGCTTTGAAATGCTGGGAAGTTAAAATACTTTTCTCTTTTGGGTTGTTGTTTAAAAACTGGTGAGCTATATCCGCCATCTTGGCTTTAAACCAACCCCGATCTTCATTGGATGTTGCGGCAAGAGGTTTGAGTTGGTCAATACAAGTTTTCAAACTCAGCATGGATGGTTAAATCTGTAAATTGCGTGCGAGGATGTTACTCAAAAAAAAAGACAAGTATACAAAATAAGTTGAAGAGTTCAATTGATGATCGAAACCGCGTAGATCTTTTTCCAGTGAATCCCGATAAATATGTTACAAATCTTTCTCATATTACTCTATCTACTCATCAGAAAGTATCTTTATCCCTTGGACTTGAATTTTGTGTTCCTCGCACGCAATTTACGGAATTAGCCATCCATGCTGAGTTTGAAAACTTGTATGACCAACTCAGACCTCTTGCCACAACATCCAATGAAGATCGAGGTCGGTTTAAAGCCAAGATGGCGGATATAGCTCACCGGTTTTTAAACAACAACCCAAAAGAGAAAGGTATTTTAACTTCCCAGCATTTCAAAGCCTTGAAAGAGATACGGGAAAACTCTAATCTAATAATTACGAAACCTGATGAAGGTTCTGAAGTTGTAATTATGAACAAAAGTGACTACAAATCCGAAATGCCATCTATTGTTGATGATAAAAGCAAATTTAGCCATGATCCTTCCTCAGAAGATATTCAGTTGTTGCAAGGCACAGTGACAGCTAGTCTAGTGAAGCTTCATGGCCTAAGTGCTATAAGTAAGAGTAGGTATCTCAAAAATTAGTCTTACTGTAATAAACACTTGTTGTGCATAATTTAATGGACGATAGTGTTTTGGTATAACACAAGGTTGGTAGCATATATCCTAAGACAGATGACTGTGAGCTATTTACTTATGTTAGAGAAATCGTCTTCACTCTCGTCTAGATGAACGACAAATACTAGTTCATTGTGAGTCGCATGTCAAATATCTTCTATAACTTTTCTCAAATCATGAACTGATTCTAATCAGCCATAACTCTGTATAGTTTTATGGGATTCTCCTACTGTCACCTTAGTTTGAATCCAAAGTGCTCATACTAATTACCTAACTTTATAGTAGGTGAATATACGACCGGTGACGCTTATGAACTGTGCTAATTTCCCATCCTGTTGATATTTGAGTTCGTCCTCATAGTTAGGGTGAACAGTTCTGTTACATCTACTGTCACTGCTAAATATGAATCAGGAAAGAATTGAATGAGTCCAGAGAACTCCACGAGAAAATAAAAGCCAAATCATTTGCAGAATCAGAGCCCTAAATATGGGATTTGTGTGACTTTATTGCAATTCCTCAACATTGTTCGGCTTTTTCTGGTTAATAGAAAATATAAATAGAATCTATGATCTTTTAACTGAAATGTTGACTCAAAGATTAGTAGTCGGATAAAATGTAAACAGTTATCACGCTTCACAAAATTAAAACAACATTCATGAGACTTTAGGAGCTGGTAATATGTAATTCAACTCCAGGCTGCAGTAACCCCCCTTTTCTAAACATTTTGCCAATAATCTTTGTATTCCTTAACTTACGAGTGCGTTCGATTGCACATGTGTGTGTTTGTGTGTGGTTTTGTAAAAACAACCAAAAGATTGATGATATTAATCATTGAGAGATCACTTCAATGAAGTAATGTTTCACAGTTTTTCCACAATTGGACTATCCACCTTATCTAATGACCTGAGCACTGACTAACTGCTGTCAGAAATATGCTAATATAATCCATACCGCCCCTAAGAAAAAGGTTTTCATCAAATTACCATATAACGGGGAAATAAACAGTAGGATTTTGAGACAAAGGTTGAATTCGATCATCCGTAGAACCTATTATGCAGCCCAGCTTGTCATTGTCGAAAAAGCTAAAAATATGCTTCACTGCAAACCTCAAAAGTACACAAGTGATTATGTCACATCCCACGCTATTTACCAATTTTCGTGTGTGTGTGTGTGGTCACATATACATAGGGAGGATTAACCGCGCTTTGCATGTGAGGGTGAGAGAGCATATCCCAAAATGGCTAGAAAAACAAATGAACTGTGAGAAACCAATAGATGCAGGTGTCAGACTACCAACTTCGTCTACAGCTAAACACCTAATAGAGATGAACCATAAGACTGATGTCAAATCAGCCTTCGAGGTCATCTATAAAAGCGGTCAAGGGCGCTTATTGAAATACGCCGAGGCTATAGCTATTCATAAACTTAAGCCTCCCTTGTGTATTCAAAAAAATTTATTATTACTCTTAACATGTCTTGGTAATCTTTATTTGATTGGATTACCAAACGTTGTGTTAATCATCCTTAAATCCTTTTTTGGTCACTTTGTTTAATTTAACCTTTCCATATATATTGACTTGTCAATTAAATGTGTGATCAGATTGTTCGAAATGTGTATAGCGCAAATACATCACATTTTTCAGATAATCTCCGTCTTCTAATTATGCTATCCAAATTTATAAAAGGGACAAATGTTTTTAAGTGTGATTAATGTTTTCCTGTGGATTGGTTTGTTAAGCTGATATCTATCCTTTGATTGTATGGTATTATGCTTGATAAGTTGGTAAAAATTTTGTTGATTGTATATTACCTTAAGTGTTACACCGCTAAACACTCTTCAACATTATTAGTGTCTAAGATTCATGGATTTCTTTAATTGAGTGTTTTTTTTCCTGATAATACTGAAATAAATTATTATGACGCATTCATTGTGCTGTTCGATTGTCATTTTATATTCATACATGTAAGAATGAAAAGAGTGCCTACTTTCACCACAACGCAGATATACTTCATCTGGTAAACAATGTTAGCTTCCTTCTACTATTTTGCTAATACGTCTTTGGATGTAAAAATCGTTCAGCTCACTGACTGTGTTCGCTCTGGATGAAATCAGTTTGAAGAGATTTTCAGAAGTGTTCTACTTTTATTCCATGACAATCGAAACTGTATTTTCCAAGCACAATTTGTAATTATAAATACAGCCAGTTATTTCAGTCTTAGAATAGAATTTGGGCACTGTAGTAGAGCATAATTCCATCACAGGATAGTTTTTGATTTGATAAAAGAAAACCACACAAATATACAGTACTGTTTACTGATGACGTTTCGAGCACAATGTATGTACTGCTCATAATCATATCCGTGTATTCAAACGAGCAATTAGCTGTGTTCAAGTTGTCATCAGTGTTAGTCCTTTCTATTGAGGCTGGATGTACTGTGCAGTCCGTCTCATGTGGTTGGAGTAACATCTAGGCACAAATCTTTTTGCATAGTTGCGCTTACATCTTTCTTATGCTTGTTTTTTTATACAAGATATATATACAAGATATCTAAAAATAGCACTTTATTATATAACTCATTATGTCGTAAAGTTTGTGCTATGGAAAATACTACTTACTGATCAGTTAGTGAGTGTTTTTATCGACCATATACTCTGATTATGATGAATGAATAGTTTACATAACGTACTCGAATTTCCAGGTTGCTAATTATGGCAGGATTTCGGCTGATTTAGCAACCACTCCATTTACAAAGCACGGATATTCCTTCTGTCCATGTGTAAATGTAATCATTGAAGTTAAGTGTGTGAATCCTTAAATGTCTTGATTAATCCTGTTAGCGAATTAGAAGAATTCATGTGAAACTTAATGCGTTCTGCACAAATCTTTGCTTCTTGCCTAGCCGAAGGTTTTGCTCGATTTCGGCCCCAAAAATACATATGCAGCAGAAAACGGCAGTCAAGACAGGGCACATTTACAAGTTATGTCAAATCTATTCCATGTTTTGGTCTTACTTGTTTTGACCTCATCTGACTATAAATTTCCTCATTTGGCTTGGTGCTCTCCCCGACGGTTTGTATTTTATCTTTCTTGTTATCAGTTTACTTCAGCCTCTGTTGCACTAAAGTTTGTTCGTTTATGATTCTACGTTTTACCAACTTTGAGAAAGGCTGCATTAATCATGACAATAAATAACCAGTTTCTAAATGTCTACGATTTTCATTTTGAGTTGGAATGCGTGCTCATATTTCCTATTTCAAGTAAACATGGGACAGCTGTTTTAGGACTGGGTTGCTCAGTTGGTGTGTAGCTCAGACACTTCCTCAGAACAGTAGCCACTACTCCTCACATCTAAGCTTTGTAAGTAGTGTGAAGTTAAGGGAAATGGTGCATCAGTCTAATGTGATAAGCTTAGAGTGAGGATAAAGGCTAAGGTGATATGTTTTTTTGCATAGTATGGTAAACGTCACAATAGATGTTCTAGCTACTTAAAAAAGTTGATAGAACACCATTAAAACAGCCAATCTTAACATCTGATATGATTATAGAATTCCCTTAGGCCTGTAATATTAAAACAACTACCTTGAAGAAATTCGAATCGTACATATGAACGCCGTCGTTCCACCTTTACAAATATACTGAAACGAAAACGCAGCAAGTTTGATTTGCGATAGCGTATATCTTCACATTGAGTTAATGCATCTCAGAAGCTACTACTCCATAAGCAGTATATATTTATTTTAATTGAATTTTAGATTTTCCCGTCGATTGATTGGACCGAAGTGCTCTGTCTCAGGTTGACATGTCGGTCCAATCAATCGACGGGAAAATCTAAAATTCAATCAAATAATTGATATGACCCGTTGCACAAGAGGTGGCTCTCGTGGCTCAATTAGTCTAATGGATAACGCCTTGGCGTTTGAAACTATAGGCACTGGGTTCGAGCTTCTGTGGGAAAATCATCACTCACTGGGGAGTGCAGGTGCATCCAGATGACGAGTCCCAATTAGGACGAAGTGCGCATCTTGGATTCCACTGCTAGTCACCATCCACCAATTAAATATATATTTATTTTTAATTTTCCTTTCTTAAATCCTTAGCATTCGATTTTTAGCCTATAGGGAGTGTGTTGTAGTCGTAATATTTAAAGAATCTAGTAACAGATGGTATTATTAACTCAAGTAGTCTTGTAGTTTATTGGCTTGACCGATTAACTAACACATTTTGTTAACTTTTATTCTTTTATGTATCTATTTTACTATTCATTTACTACGATTTCTTTGTATTCACCGTGCTTACAAATCTCCGATTGGATTAACACCTGGATATCAATAGAATGCTTACTAATGACTTGCTAGTTAAACGAATTTATATAATTTCTAATGAAAAATTGTAACCGATGGGGTCCACCAATTCGATAACACTGAGCTCACTTCAACTCAATCATGAAGTTAGGAACCATGTTATATTGGATACTGACTGAATAGCTGAATGGTAATGTAACCTGGTGATTCTCAATTGCTGCTGATATTCATTGTTGAAAATACTTCCGTGAATATGAGACAGCTGTCTATGGGCTTTCGAGTTTCACTAGTTTACTGTAGTTTATGATGAAGCTTACTTTGGAACTTTTGCTCTTATTTTCTTCTTGTGTTAAAGACAATCAATAAGAAAACATAAGGCTAAGTTTCGTACTTACTGCCTATTCGGGCTGAATGGTAAAAATTTTGTCTGCAGCACTGGGTGAACCAAGATGGCTTCAATTCCTTCGAGATCGCAGACACGCCTTGCTGGCGAATGCCATTGAATAAAACGTCGAAGTTCAAGGCTTCTCGTTGATTCCCTCTAACTATCTACCATCAAATCAATGTGCATCACGACAGTGGGTCACCTAGTCTGGTGAACATATTACAAAATTGATTGATGCATGATACTATGTGGTGGTGTGATACAGACAATGTGTTCCAAAGGAATATGATTCTCACATGTTCCCACTGTTCAATACTGCGTTAGCTACGGAACACTATGTATATTTGAACATTCTATTCCATGTTGTTTAATGTAAACCAAAATCACACGCTCAGTGATTGGTTAACGGATATAAACTATATACATATATATAAACAGCGGTTTGATCATTTGAGAATATACCTTGACTTGCGTGTCTTGTGCCTTCTGTTGTTACAACTAGGTACAGCCTAGTGACTGAACGATGCAATCCCCTCTTATCTTCAGTTTTTTGGTAGAACATTTGAACAAACCTGTCTACTGTATCTCCCTACCAATGTGATTAAGTCTTCTGAAGAAAGACAAAAGTGGAATTTCATTTTTCTCTCTAAAAGTTGTATTTGTTGCCGTTTTCATTTTTTTTTATTTCGAAATATGATAGCAGATTATGTAACTGAGGATAAGAATAATAATATCTTCTCCACTTTTAATCAAATACTCATTCGAGTTGGTACATCAAAATTTTACAATAAAATATGAGTGTATAATGCATTTCAACAGAGGAATGTTTTCTTTTGTTCTGTTTTTTTTTCTTTCAAAAATATATTTATAAGTAATAACTATGTAGTATACTACGTACGTACAAAAAATATATAAAAATCTCTTGGTAAATTATATGCAGAAGGGAGTTTATTATTTAAGGGCTTTCTTTTTTTCATGTTTCGTATTATCATGAATTGTGATTATAATTCATATTATATCTGTGCATGTTGTTTAGGTTTGCCTCACCATCATCATAATCAAAAGAAATTCTCTTTAGACTAGTTGTTATAACGAATCTATGTTTAACTCTATGCATCAAGTATATCGTTAAAACAGTGAATGCAATAAGTAGTATTGTTCCGAGGATCAAAAGAGCCAAAACGGTGGGATGTACTAAAAAGAACAGGGAAATGTTAAAAATTATTACATGTAAGCAAAATTAATGCTAGCTACAACAAAACAGCAACAACAACGCCTGTAGACTGCTTACATTTAACACTTATATACTGAACTACAGCGTTCAATAATGTACCCTCTCAGCATAGAACCTTGTGTAAATGTGCACCAGTTCAAGTTACCACAGTTCATGAAAGCTCATATAAAGATACAGAAGAGAAATTTAATGAAACAAAAAAAGCGGAATTGAACAACCACATGGAGGATAGTGCGAATTTGATGAATCTCAGAGATTACGAAAGTTGAGAAAGATTCTCAGCCATGATTCGTAGTGCTTCGAGGATCCCATTTCAGCAGTCTACACATCCCTAGGTAGCTTAAACCCCTTCAGTCAAAGACTTTATAGACTGGTGTAATGTTTTGGTCTGTCCATGTCTAACACTGCTCCAATCAGATTCTGTATCAGCTGACATCGTTGACGAGGAAGCTGATGGTTTGTCACGCATAAGACGA
>OX235273.1:93661798-93683248 GCA_944472155.2 Trichobilharzia szidati
ATTTTAAATGGAATGAATGTAGTTCAGAATAGCATATCACTTACATCTGTAGAAGAAGAAGATAATTGTTTAGCTTTCCTAGACATATTGCTTAGTCGACGGCTTGATGTGTCAATAAAAAGATCTATTTATAGAAAACCTACCTGGACAGGACAATGTATTAATTACCACAGTTTCTGCCCTGTTCGATACAAAAGAGCTTTAGTAAGGCGCCTCTTCAGTAGAATCCAACGAATATGCACTGAAGACACACTTGATGAAGAAGAATGAAAGTTGACACAAACTCTGGTTGATAACAATTATCCAGACAAGTTCATCAGGAGATATAAAGTAGTCAGAACACCAAGACCCACTCTCCAACTCGCCCCTAAGAAAGACGTGTACATCAAGCTACCCTATATGGGGCATCATAGCATCTTGATAACTAGACAAAGACTGAACGCTGCTGTCAAAAAGACTTTTTATGCAGCCAATATCATAATAATACAGAATTTAAAGCCAATATATCTATCTAAGCCCTTCGAACATGCGAAAAATGACGTCACATCCCACTGTATTTACCAATTTGAATGTACGTGTGGACACACATACATATGAAGGACTCATGGATCTCTGCAAGTAAGCGCTGGCTTCAGAGCATTTTCCTAAATGGCTCCACAAACAAATGGAATCTTCAGAACCTATTAACGGTGAGAACAGGAGACCTAGCTCTTCTATTGCGAAACATAAATATAGCCAATAAATGTATTTTTGAGTTTGTTTACGCATACAAATACTATTGGTGAACACACAGATTCATAAAAGGGACACATATATGACAGAGAAGAAAATTTCCCCTTCAACGAATCATTTTCAAAAGCTGCATAAAAAGTTTATTTATTATGAAGCAAAATTCAACAAAACCTAATCAAGTGTTGGTTTGCGGGGATTAGGATTTCAAAACCTAGTGGTCCCAGTGGCTTAAAAGTCTACGAGATCGTCTTGTAACCAGAAGGTCCCGGGTACGCACACTAGTGGCAGATAAATGCAGCTAAAGAGTTTCAAACTAGAACTGGCTGTCAAGTACTCTCAGGTTTTCCAGTTTTTCTCCAACCGATGTCAGCTCATGATGAAATCCTGTAAAAAAAACAATCAAGTGGTATTTAATAAAGCCTTTAAGGTTTAATGTGCCATACTTATCAGATATCCCTTTGCTGTTTTCATTTTTAAAGGATGTTCTCGCTCACACGCGCGCTGTTTGAAAAAGGGAGTGCTTTTTTCACGTATTTTCACGTATTTGACAAATAGCTGTTTTTGTTGTGTTATTCACTTCAAGAACATTTTTTAAAAACTTTAACTTGACTTTTGTGTGTTAAGTTTTGATTTTAAACATTTATATAGTCTACTAGTAGTTCATTATGTCAAAAGTACCACATAAATGTAATAGGGTGGAGTGTTACTTTTTGGTAGATGATGGAATACAGTGTAATAACTGTAAAAAGTGGTATCATATGATGTGTACTGGATTACGCCCAGCTGCATACAAACGTTGAAGTGCTCCAACATCCCACTGGATGTGCAGAATGTGTTGCTCCCCAAAGATGACTTTGATAAGGGAGGCCCACGAACTACTGTCTAAGGCTATGGAACTTCCTGATGATAGCGTGGCTAGTAATAGTGAGACAGACAGTCCGTCTGAAGATGACGCAGCAAGTGCCATCATGAATGTAACCACACCGGCGGTTACTATCCCAGTTACCCCGGAAGTAAAACCTACTAGGCGTTCGAAGCGTCTTAGTAAGCGAAATGATAACAAAACGGAAGCTGTAAACAGCATCTCAGCACCTTAGCGAAATTCACCAGGAAGGTGGTGCAGACACTGATCTCGATTGTACCATCAAAAACTGCAGCAGCCCTGAGAAGCAACTGCAGGTAGATGATCAGTGGGTAATGAAAATAAGCAATCGGAAGAAACATAGTAATATTGATGCTAGGCAAACGTCTGTCACCTGTAGCCAGGCTGCATCAATAGTGGTGAGAAAAGACTTAGCCACTGCTAAATACAACAAGCTCTCCTTAGGCTCTAACATAATTTTTGGAAATTTAGAAGAGTCCAAAGAATCTGATCCCGTGAAAAGACACGATCACGACCTTAAATCAGTGAGTAGTATTATAAGGAAGAAGCTCCCAGCGAATTTCCCTGGAGTATCGATTAAAAAGCTGAATAGAATAGGCAAAAGAGATGATGAATGTTCTAATCAGCGTAGATTGCTTAAAGTAGTCTTAGGTTCTCCTAATGTACACAACCTTGCCGGGTCAGGAATTTCAGTCAGACCTGATTTATCTCTTGAAGACAGACTTAAACGAAAAGAAGTTTTGTCCCAGCTAGAAACAAGACGTAAAAATGGTGAGACTAACCTTAAACTGGTGGGTTTTCAAATAGTCAGGTCTTGGAAACGTATGCTTCCAAGACCTGTGTGGATAAGCTGGACCGCATAGGAAGCCTGAAGGTAGTGTACACTAATATACGTAGTATCGGGAACAAATTTCATGAGCTAGGTGCATTAGTGGAAGACCTTAGCCCAAGTATTGTGGCCATTACTGAAACATGGCTGGTTTCTGGATTAGATGACACACCTGAGCTATGTGGATTTAGTTGCTTGCGCAGCGACAGGGTTAAGGGTCGTAGAGGTGGCGGGGTTGCTCTGTACATCAACAACTCCCTACATGTTCGTTCCGTGAAATCTGAAGCGCATGACAGTGGGACAAGTGAGGTAATTGGCTGTGAAGTAAGCTTTGCAACTGGCACTTTACTCATTGGTGTTCTGTATAGAAGTCCCTTTTGTCAGTGTGATGACTTTATTTTAGATCACCTCAAACAATGGAGTAAACACAGTAGCTGTCTTATTCTAGGTGACTTTAATGCACCTCATATAGAGTGGGTAGCTGTCACATCTCCAGGATCCACTAATAAGTTTGACATCCGGTTACTCTTGGCTACCATGGAAAATGCTCTGACACAACATGTCTTAGGTAGTACGAGATTCGGTTCTACCCAAGGATCTTCCTTGCTGGACTTAGTGCTTACTCATGACAATGACGACGTGGATGGTCTAGTTATTCATCCACCTCTAGCAAACAGTGATCATGGGGTGTTAGATGTTAACTTAAGGGTTGGCAATTTAGCCAGTTTTCAACCCAAATCCCGACCTAGTCTTTGGCATGCTGACATAGTCGCTATAAAGGAGCGTGCTTCAACTGCCGACTGGTCAGTCAATATTGTCTCATCCATTGAAGATGAATGGGATAGATTTAAGAAAACACTTGAGAGGGTTACCACTGATTTCATTCCCTGGAGGGTTCCTAAAAAACCAACAAACCGGCCACCATGGATAAACAGACAAGCTATAACACTCCTAAGACGGAGAAAAAGGTTCTGGAATCTCTTTGTTTCTACTGGGCTACAGTAGTTCCGGCTGAAATACTGTGAAACCAGAAACCAGTGTAAAACTTTGATTCACCAGTCAAGGATAGCTTACGAAACCCAGTTAGTTGAAAGTTCACCAGGCTGCCCAAAAAGACTCTTCTCATATATCAAGAGAAGAACACGTAAGAGTGATGCTATCCCACCTCTTATGCTTGAAGATGACCAGACAAACATGGCTGAGGATAACTTGACTAAGGCTGGGGCTTTGTCCAAGCACTTTAGTCAAGTATTCTCTGATAATATTGATACCAGCTTTGTAACTTTTCCAGAAGGTAACTTGAAAATGGCACCCTTATACATTGGAAAGGATACTGTCCTAAAGTGGCTTCTAAGGCTCAATCCTGGTAAGTCCAGTGGCCCTGATGAACTCCACCCACGTATATTAACAGCATTGGCTGAAAACATAGCCGAGCCATTGTCGGTAATCTTCAATATGTCTCTGGACCAGTCTAAATGTCCAAGAGACTGGAAAGACGCCGTCATTAGTCCGGTCTTCAAAACCGGATCTAGAAACTTAGTTCAGAACTATCGTCCTGTTAGTTTGACCAGTATTGTTGTTAAACTACTAGAAAGAATAATTCGTGATGCTATCATTCACTTCATTGAAGGGAACAAACTTTTCGCTATGGAACAGCATGGTTTTAGAGCAGGTCATTCTTGCTTGACCAACCTTCTTTTGGCCAGAGAAAGTTGGGCAAGCTCAGATGATGCTAATATACCGGTGGATGCCATATTCATCGACCTTAGCAAGGCGTTTGACAGGGTTTCTCATTCAGGTCTTCTAGTAAAGTTAGGTAATATGGGAATCAATAAAGTGGTTGCCGACTGGATTCAAGACTTTCTAAAGGACAGAAGACAAAGAGTACGAGTTAACGGGGTTTTATCAACATGGGAATCGGTTAAGAGTGGCGTTCCTCAGGGTACAATTCTAGGCCCACTTCTTTTCCAGATTTATGTTAATGAGATTCCATCGGTAGTTAAGTCATCCTGCTTACTGTTTGCTGATGACATCAAGATATGGAGGGCCTTACACGATGACAGTGATCAACTTGCTTTGCAGGAAGATTTAAACTTGTTAAGTGATTGGTGTAAGCACTGGGCCTTGGAGATTAACTTAAGCAAGAGTGTAGTTATGCATGTATCTCATAGTCACGTGCACAATTACTCAATGAATGACATTATTCTCCCAGTGGTCACTGAGTACAAGGATTTGGGAGTGGTTGTGCAGCATGGCTTGAAAACAGCAACAAACTGCGGAGCTGCAGCCACTAAGGGTTTTCGAATATTATGGGCCATACGCAAAGCTTTTGCGAATTTTGACGCTGAAATATTTCGTATATTATATCCGACTTATATCAGACCTCATTTGGAATATGGGATCCAGGCAGCGAGCCCGTGTTTCAAATACGAAATAGACTTATTAGAAAGGGTGCAAAGAGTGGGAACTAAGCTAATAAAGGGTTTCTCAACTCTCCCATATGAGGAGAGGTTAAGTCGACTGGGTTTATTTCCACTGTCATACAGACGACTTAGGGGTGACCTAATACTAGCATACCGTATCCTAAGAAATGATTTTGGAGCAAATTTATCTAATTTATTTCTTCCTTCTAGCACCAACCAATTGCGAGGACATCACCTCAAGGTTCAAAAACCACGGTCGAATCGTCTGCGTTTGGAGATCCGTTTTTCGCATCGGATTGTGAACCATTGGAACTCCCTACCGGAACACGTCGTATCAGCGCCATCCGTTGATTCATTCAAGGCGAGATTGGACCTCCTGTGTGTAACAAATCGAAAGGATTAACACAGGCATATAGCCTACTATCCTAAATAAATTGTAAACTGTAATATATAACCAATCTGAAAAAGCAACCTCCTTTACTTACCTTGGAAGCATCGTTTCAACTACAGGCGGAACTGATGAGGATATCAAAGCAGCGAGGATCGAGAAAGCAAGACAAGCTTTCATTACTCTCAAGTCTGTGTGGAGGTCAACAACACGCATCATGAAAATGAAAAGATCCGGATTTTCAACTCCAATGTGAAGTCAGTGCCACTTACTATACGGATAAGAGACTTGCACTGAGTGTCACGAAGGGTACTTCGAACAAACTACACACCTTCATCAAGAGCTGCCCTCGCTCAATACTACTCAAGATCAGATGGCCGGTCAGAAAAGATCAGCAACTGGGAGGGATCTCTGGCAATGAGCGAACCAACCCAGCAGGAACCAACTGTGCAACAAATGTGTGGGAGGAAATGGAGGTGGATTGGTCGTACTCTGAGAAAACGAACCGTCAAGTGACATCACACGTCAGGTCATCACTTGAGTGGAACCCGAACGGGAGGCGGCGAGTTGATCGTCAGTGCAAGGATGACTTGGATAGGGTCATGTGAAGAGGAGATGAAAGCATGTGAGCAGACCTGGAGCCAGGTGAAAACGTTAGTGGAGAACCGAACGCATTGGAGACATGCGGCTGCATCCCTGTGTTCTTCTATGAATTAAAGGAAATAATAATAACTTGATTTAATACACACACAAACACACACACGCAGTGATACATTATTCATATTGGGATGATGAAGTTTCAAGCACAATTTATCACTCATAATC
This sequence comes from Trichobilharzia szidati, assembly GCA_944472155.2. Classification (NCBI taxonomy): domain Eukaryota; kingdom Metazoa; phylum Platyhelminthes; class Trematoda; order Strigeidida; family Schistosomatidae; genus Trichobilharzia; species Trichobilharzia szidati. The sequence continues at coordinate 93,667,879 of OX235273.1, forward strand.
GTATAAGATAAAGTTATCTCATATAGGATTAGATTCGATCACGGTGCCAAAATGCCTACTGTTACATTAAACACAGATTATTGTGAATTGTTTTCATTTTATTATGAATCTCCACGAAAAATACAATGAATACTACAAAAGCTAAATTGTTTTAATTTCTTCTCTCAGTACACTAGTTAGGCTAAGCAAGTCAATACAAATTAACACTTCACACGGTCAAGAAAATTTTCATGCACTTCCAAGTCCGCTTGAAGTAAATGTTACAATGAACAACTAGCATCAAAATGTAATACACTGCAGTGTTATATCACTCAGTCAGCCTTAGTTGAAAACTGAGGTCTTAAAATCTACATCAGTTAGTTTTCGGGGATTAGTTTGTATTGGAAATATGGTTGTACATGAGATCATCAGTTGTTTTAATAATCTAGTAATGTTTTTAATTTGTTGATTGTCCGGAAATATTATTTCGCCTGGGCTTCTCTGAGAATGAATACATAAGATATTGGAGTGATTATTATGAACATACTCAAAGTTATTATCCGTTTTACTTGAATGAAAGAAGTTCAATTACAAATTCTTCGCAGCTTTCAACTTCACTTTAAAACCATGAAAAATGCTTTCAAATTCATGATGAATGAAAGATATTTGTGAATAAAAAATTGACTGACAGTAAATTTCTTTATTAGAATTCGCCATGGAAACTATTCTTATTACATCAAAAAAGGTATGTTTATACATATGTCACAAAATATAGATACCTTTAGTTTCAGCCAGTAAGGGATGTTATTATGTCTAAGAAACAAATGCTCAGATTAGGCGTTAATTCTGTCTTTAGGAGTGAACCGCTAGTTGTGACTACATGTTTCATATGTAACTGTGCTGAATTCTACACCTTGAAATTTTTTTTCATCAACTACCTTAAATAACTACTCCTCGTATGCACCTTCAACGATCAATTTGAATTCCAGGAAAAATTGTGCTTAAAAATGATTGGCCAAACCGTTCTGAGCCCCTCCTTTTGGTCTATATGCAGCTACTTGCGGAAATATTAACTTCAGTCATCTGATGAATCAACTCCACCTGTATGAAATGTATGTAGACAACATCTTTCCCGTTTTGTTACGAATAGTTTGGCCATTTAACCACCTCTACACTTCCGACAGACTATCCACTTAGAAAGTTTGTATTAAAACGGGTACGTGGCATTTTTATTGCTGTTTGTCTTAACCAGAGATTAACACGCAAATAATATATAAGAAGTGGACAGTTTATCAAATTTAACAGCCATGTCCTACTGTTCATTAAACAAAAGTTTATGCGTTTGTTATGTTCTGTCTTGAAGTTAAAGTAGCAAGTGAATTGAAAATTCTGCGCTATATCTCACCAACAGACAGAGATCCATCCGGTGGGTGCGTACTACTGAAGACTCCCAAACTGCAGAAGTTACAATTCATGGGCCATTGGATCGGGTCCCAGTGACTTAATGATAGACGAGCTCGCCTTGTAACCAGAAGGTCCTGGGTTCGAATCCCGGTGGGTGCGCATCGATGAAGAGTCCCAAACTAGGACGAAACAGCTGTCCAGTACTCTGGGGTTTTCCAATAGCTCTCTAACTAATATCAGCTCAAGAAGAAATCATGTAACCATCTACATCTATTGACTATGATGTGTGAAAAAGCCATAAAACCAAAGGAGCCTAATTGCCCTGAAGAAAAATCTCTTTATAAATCAGAAGTTCAAGAGTGAAAAGAATTCCAACAGAACAGTCTGTTCAAATTTCTTTGAAATGTATCTCATGAAGTTACTGTGAGATCAAAATGATCCTCGAGATAAATAATTTACGATGTTGTAGAGACAGTACTTTCCCATGGCATCTCAGGATGCCAGTTAACTTGAACACAAGACATATACATTGTTAAGTTTGTTAGTGGATTCTAGAAAACTGTTCACCTTGTTCAGTAGGAAAAAATGAATGCCACCAGCTCTATTGCCAAATACTTTTTCATCTATAAGCTCCTTGTCTCTATTGATGGCTTTTTCAGAGGTATCTATACACTCCTCTTAGGTGATGATTAAACACCTGTAATACGCTACTTACACATCTCAATCACCACTCCTTCACAACCTTGAACTTAATCAGTGAGTCAAATTGCATTACACAAACTCATTCAACTTAATGTAAGAATTTCATCACATATTTTATGGTATGTACTCAAGGAGTACTCTTAGAACATTAAAAAGAAAACAAATACTTCTGTAAAGAGTCTTTTTTCAAAACTTCGTTCACTTGGTTTTACAATCTCACATGCATACTTTCTTCTACAATTAATGTGAACTCACATACTCCCAGGAAGAAGTTATTTGTGTTTCATTTATTTTTTAAAATATATTTAGTTGTTTTCTGATTAGATTGTTTTCAAATATATGAAGGAATGTATCATTTAATTTATTCTCCTTTCATCCCTTCTACATTACTGCTGTCATCACGACTATGCAGGTCATCTTATAAGTTATCCCAGTCACTTATCACAAACTTACCAAGCCGTAATAATAACACTTGATTATTATTATTGTTTCCTTTATTTCCTAGAAGATCATAGGGCTTCAGCCAAACGTCTCCACTGCGTTCGGTTCTCCACTAACGTTTTCACCTGGCTCCAGGTCTGCCCACATGCTTTCATCTCCTCTTCACATGATTCTATCCAAGTCACCCTTGCACTGACGACCAACTCGCCGCCTTCCGTTCGGGTTCCCCTCGAGTGATGGCCTGACGTGTGATGTCACTTGACGGTTCGTTTTCTCAGAGTACGACCAATCCACCTCCATTTCCTCCCACACATTTGTTGCACAGTTGGTTCCTGCTGGGTTGGTTCGCTCATTGCTAGAGATCCCTCCCTAATGCTGATCTTCTCTGGCCATCTGATCTTGAGTAGTGTTGAACGAGGGCAGCTGTTGGTGAGAGTGTGAAGTTTGTTCGAAGTACCGTTCGTGACACTCAGTGCAAGTCTCTTATCCGTATAGTAAGTGGCACTGACTTCACATTGGAGTTGAAAATCTGGATCTTGCTTTCATGATGCGTGTTGTTGACCTCCACACAGACTTGAGAGCAATGAAAGCTTGTCTTGCTTTCTCGATCCTCGCTTTGATATCCTCATCAGTTCCGTCTGTAGTTGAAGCGATGCTTCCCAGTTAGGCAGGTAAATGAGGTTGTTTCTTTCAGGTTCCTTCCATTTATGCTGATCGTTGTCTTTTGTTGTTGCTGTTGGTGCTGCCCAGGAATCTTCATCGCCTCTGTTTTCTCTATGTTCACCTGGATGCTTCCTCTGCCAACTTGTTGCTTTTCACTTGGATATCTTCAAGTTTGTTGGAAATCTGACATATATCATCGGCGAAGTCCAGATCCTCCAAGTTTTTGTGTGAGTCCATCCTATGCCTGTTTCCTCGCTGCCCGTTGTCTATTGCATTATCCAATCTACTGCAATCAGGAAAATCATTGACGATAGTAGGCAGACTTGTCTGACTCCCGTCTTCACTTCGAAGGATTCCGTAAGTTTCCTGTTGTGGATTACTTTCATGCAGCGTTGTCGTACAACTGTTGGATGAGATGTATAATTGTCGGTGGCACCCAGTAGTAGCGAAGTAGTTTCCAAATCACCTCTCGATCAACGTTGTCGAAGGCCTTTTCAAACTCAATGAAGTTGAGGTGGAGAGTTGACTGATTATTAATGAAGATGTAAAAAAGGAATTCCTGTTTTAAAGTGAACAGAACTTTTTGGCACTCACTGTATTCCTGAGTAAGCTCATGTCTTTTCTAGATTCACAGAGTAGTCCTAAAGAAATAGAAGACTCAAAGAGCAGCAAAACAATCATGACATCTACAACCCAAACTAAGGAGTCTTTCCACCCTATTGAAAGGTCAAACATTTTATAGAATAACAAAAATTTATACAATTCTTCCAACAATTAATTTCAGTTAAGCAAGAACGACAAATGTACTAGAATAATCTGAGGTCTTTTTTTAATTCGTGAATTCTTCTTAACTGGTTACAACCTGAACAATACCAAAATTTTAAATTAAATTAAAGATCTGAACGCACTTTTTCACAATGATAGGGAGTAATTGATCGGAACGAAGAGTAACATTGGTCAAGAATGATGTAAGCTGTTAAATAACTGGGAGTGAAAAGGATGGACTATTTACAGAAGAATTGTAGGACTAAGCTTGGAAACAAAAGGACAGACTTCTACAGGTGTTTTGTGGGTAGAAACAAATTTTATCTAGGAATAGTATAAAAAGTGATAGGTTAAGCAACCACAGAAAAAATGGGGTAAGGTGAGTAATGTTTAGAAAAAAAATCAAGAAGATGACGTAGTGAAATTTGTATGCTTTGTTATCAACAAGGCAGTGCAAGATTCACCACTGTCTCTTTCTGCGTACATAGATTCGATTTTAGCCGTTTGATAGAGATTGCCTCAGCAAAACAAAGCAGGCTAGGTTTCTTTTATCTGTTGATTATTTTGAACGCCTTCAGATTGTCCACAACATGGCCAGTGTATAGCAGATGGCGTGCAATCGCATTGTTTAATGCTTGTGGATCCTTTAGTCTCAGGTTCTTCGGTATGTGTTCAGAGATGCGGACAATAACTCTTCTTTCTGTTCTTCCAATGTATTTGCTTTGGCACGTATATGTAAGTTGGTATATGCAGCTGAAGGTAACATGAGGTGGGAGTTTGTCCACTTTTGACTGTCTAAAACAACTGATCGTTTGATAAACACAAACAAGCTTGGCGGCTGGATATGTTCTTTTTAGGACAGCGTTCAGTCTGCATCTTATTCCTCTAGCAGTATCATCACTTTTGAAGGCAAGCTGTAGAAAGATGAACTTTTCTCTACTTCACCTCGTCAACACTATGTTTCCCATGTTTGTCGATGAACTTCTGTGGGGAACTATTATCACGCAGACATTTTTCAACAGTAGATAGATCTTCCTCGACTTTTTCTTCTGAACAAAGCTTCCTTACACAATCAAACAGTGTTCTTACCAACCTTTTTTTGTAACTTATAGGGCAGAAGCTTTTGAAGTTCAAGTAAATTGCCCTCCAGGTCTCCTTTCTATAGATGTACCTTACGACTTTACCATCTTTATCACGTCCGATGCCAAGGTCCAGAAAGTGAAACTTGTCCTCATCTTCACAATCCCCTGTAAACTTTTTATTAGGATGAGTACTATTCAGGACGTTTGATGTTTGAGATGCGTCAATAAAACAATCACAAGCAATAAATGTGGTATAGAAATCTGTCTGGTCGATTGTGGCTTTCATTCTTGTTTTTTCCAGATTACCGATAAAAATGTCTGCCAGAATCGGACCCAGAGGACTTCCCATAGCGACTCCATCAGTTTGGCGGTATAGAACATTGTTAAATTGAAACTTTATGTCCTCAGTACATATTAATAGCAGCTGTTTGAGTTCATTTTTTGTCAAAGAAATGAGATCAGAAAGTTGACATGTAATTTGTATTGTTTCTTGTAGCGGGATTTTCGTAAACAAAGAAGAAACGTTAAATGTCATCATGAATTTATTTGAGATATCTAAATTCTGTAATTGTTTAGCGAACTGGAAGGTGTCTTCCAAGCTGTAGACAGTTAATTTGGCACAGATCGGCTGCAGTAGTTCTCCGTATCAAAAAGTAGCTCGGTGGTTACCTTATATGAAGAGGAAGAATTTAGGGAACAACACGCGTCTATAAATACAAGTTATCACTGAGAAAAAGTAATTTAAATCTTAAAAAGAGCTGTATATTATCGAAAAATGAGGATGGCAGGCAAAAAGAATTTAAGTGATGATATGGGACCGATGATAAGAGGTAGTTACCAATAACAAAAGAGGCAGAAAGACTCAGAGTTTCAGCTACATGTAATAGATGACTGCAAAAGACTCCTCGAAATGCAATATGTGATTCTGAATGCTGCATTCTATCTTCCAAGAGATCACTGTCAGTTTGATGGGATGAAACATCGGTTTATCTAGGCTTTACTTTTCTTAATTCCCATTACAATCTGAGAAGCTTGTAGATACTAAATAAAGTGTCTGGTTGTAGAATTGATATAACTATCTACACAATAGCGATTGCTTTGATTAATACACAGATGTCTGACAAAATTAAATTACCTATCCTCTGTTTCAGTCATAATGGTCTGTCAAGTGAAGAATAACAGACAACGATTGACTACATAAATTTCTTGTCATAGTTTTTGTTTGCCTAAGGAATGAAATCTCACTTTAAATATCCGTATTACATTTTAAATGAATTCTGATAGTTTTTTTGTTGCTGTTGTTGTTGTCTTGACTTCAACTTTCATCAGTTCAGAAATGAACGTCAGCCTAATAAGTCAGTATTCTTGATGGAGTGAAAAGACAGTTATTTTTATTTTTTACTTAGAAACTGAGAAAGTGACAAACACTAACTTTTAAAACTGCCTGTATTGTTCTATGTAAATCTAGGCGACTAGAAGGTTTGTTTTGACACAGTTTATCAGTACCTTCTTCACAATGAAATATCACAGAAAGCCGACATGTCAACTTGAGACAGAACACTTAGGTCCAAACATTAGACGGGAAAGTCTAAAATTCAATTAAATAGTTAATATGACCCATCGCACAGGAGGTGGCTCTCGTGGCCCAAGTGGTCTAATGGATAACGCTTTGGCGTTTGAAACTATGGGCACTGGGTTCGAGCCTCGATGGGAACATCATCACTCACTCCGGAGTGCGGGTACATCCAGATTGCGAGTCCCGAATAGGACGAAATGAGCATCCTGGATTGCATTGTTAGTCACTATCCACCAGTTTTTTTTATTATAGCTTGAAACCACACAGTATTTTTGGTACAAGTATGGAATTTTCAGTATGTGATATCGGTAGCCCAAATTTTGCAGGCCGACCATAGATATCAGGTGTGCGTCGGCAGGGGATCGAACCCCGGACCATGCGCATGGTCAGCGAGAGTCCTAATCGCTGTGCCACCGACGCACAATTAACCTCTTATCACAGCAATGTTGAAATATTATCTACAAATGCGACTGCATACAAATCCATCAGAACAGAATGCATATATATATATATATAATAGAGAAGATTTGTAGCTCATATGGATGATTTTGGACTAGTTGTGTTCTTTGAGCGGGTTGATTTAATTGCGAAGCTTACGTTGTTCCCCTTCTAGATAACATCTTCAGCGCTGGTTTTAGTATATATCTGATATATATATATATATATATATATGAGTTCCAAGGCAGAGTGAAAATAGCCATTTCTCAATGAAATAAATATTTATTAATTGAAGTGACCTAGAATCCAGTTTTAGAATTAAAAATAACTCAGATTCTCCATTGATTTATTTTGCTATTGTACAAACGTCTGACCTATCACAACCACCGGTTCATTAACTAGAAATAGGTGAAAATATATAGTAATAACCAGTTTTGATCACAACTACTGACTGGCCTAAGAAGACAGAGCATACATTAATTGTGTTTTCCTTTCAAAGAGGATAGTGGAATTATCAGCTGTTGTATAAATCATTTATCTCGTGTTTGGACATATATATAACGGACTAATCACATATCAATCAGGTAAGCGTTTATTTTTATTCTATTTTTAAATTTTTTTTTATACAATTATAAGTATTTAAAAATCCACATTATCAGTTGTAAAGCATTGATTAGTTAGGAAAGAATAGTTCTCATTTCATGCAATTAAGTAGACATGAGTCAGCAAAGAGATCCTCACTTCAGATCTGTGAAGTTATTTAGAGGGTTTATGTATGCAGTGTAGATTGATAACAGATGTCAGCGGTTATTGTCAGTTAGTAAGAAAGTAAATCTCAAAGCGCCTGAGTGATAACTATGTTTGAAAAATTGACAATAATCTTGTGTATCCAAGAGGGTTGACAACTAATCAATTGAGTGATGAATGATTGTTTGGAAATAGTTTATAAGAAACAAGAGAATAAAGGCATTTGTAAAAATTATATTTGTAAAATCTCAGCGACATTGAAATGAGTAATTCCAACCTTTCGTTCGGCAATCTGGTCCGAACTTCTTCAGAGAAATTAATGGAAATTAACATAACAGAGGTTTATATATAAAAGGAACATCTCTTGTTTTTAAAAACTTTGTCCAATCATGAGTCAGCTCAATCTTCAAAAAGAAGACAAAGCAATAAGTTCGACAGGGTGCTTCAGCTAAACTCTAATCCTAAACACCATAATTTCGAAAATACGTCTGATCATAAAATTCTAGATACTAACAGTTTGAACAGACATGAAGGTGTGATGTTAGCTGATACATAGCAAATCCTGATTAATAAATAAAAAATGGATATGTATCACTAATTAATAATACTTGGTCAAAATTCCCGATTGTCTATATTTTCTTATGGAGACGTTAACAAATGGTTCACAACTATTTACCCAGACACACGAACACACTCTGTTTAAAGTGTTTAACAAAGGTAGATCAATATTTGTAAGTCCGAGGTCAAATTTTGATCACAGCTCATACAATTTTGTTTATTATACATGTTGATATCTATTTCATGACTCATGATTGGACAAAGTTTTTAAAAACAAGAGATGTTCCTTTTATATATAAATCTCTGTTATGTTAATTTCGATTAATTTCCCTGAAGAAGTTCGGACCAGATTGCCGAACGAAACGTTGGAACTACTCATTTCAATTTCGCTGAGATTTTACAAATATAATTTTTACAAATGTCTACTTCTCACTCGGTGCTCAATTATTTTGTAACTATCCGGTCAAATCTTGATCACAGTTCAAGAGAATAAAGGATTGAAAATGAGTCGCTAAAAATATACAACGGACTATACAGTGCTTACTATACAATTATTCAGGAAAAGAAAATATCACCAAGACCAGTGTAGTATAAGAGGCTAGTTAAGACGTTTCTGAACACAAAGTTCAGGTTTCTTTGTATAGACTGAGAAGGCTTTGGCTGCATGAAGAAGATGTAGGCGAAATAAATCCTTTCAAACGACTCAATCGTATTCTATATGTGACTCTGAGTCAAGTCTCTCTGATGCTGCTGCATGATCAGAAGTAATAATATATTCCGGAATTTGAGGTGCGTTCTCCTTTTGACAGTGTCTAAACAACGTCCTGACTGTGGGGCCGGTGTAATTAGCTCCACAGGAGCAAGTGAATTGGTAAATGCACATTTGAGTACATAAAACCGCCAAAATAACTGTTCAGCTTTGAAGTGAAGTTATGTGAAAGAAAAGTTCTTTTTGATAACTTCTTCTTTAGGTGATGCAATTGTAGTACACACTGACAAAGGAATTACTGTTATTGACAGCATTAGTGTTTTTTTCTATTACATTGAGTTGTTAAGATGGTACTCATGATGAATGCAACTGTCCATAAAATGTTAAGAAAATGACTGGTTTTTCTTTTGTACGAATAAGCATAGTTGAGTATTACCTGAGTTAAGGCACACTCTGACGTCTTTATTACTGTAACGAAGAGGGAATACTTAATCATGCAAACTTCTAGATAGTATTCCACTGCATTATACATCTTATCTTTTATAATTTTGAATCCTTTTCAGACTTTTAATTAATTCTGGTAAATTGTACATTGACGAAAACCACAGACTATTTACTTAATGTTGCCTATCTAATTTATAGTACCAGGTATAATTCAATTTATGTGGAATTGTTAGATGTAAGTAATAGTGAGTATTGTTCAGATACTGTGTACAAATCCGATGATCTGATGAACTCACCACACAGACTTATTATTATTGTTCCCTTGGGTTCCTAGTGGAACATAGGGCTTCAACTGCACGCCTCCACCTGCTTCTGTCTTCTGCTGTACTTTTCACCTGAATCCATGTTAGTCCATACTGTTTCAACTCCTCTTCACACGATCTCCTCCATGTCACCCTTCGACGTCCCACTCGCCGCTTCCCTTTCCCGTTCCACTCCAGTTATGACCTGACGCCCGATGTCACCCAGTGGCCTCCTCAGTGAGTGTCCAATCCATCTCCACTTTCTCCTGCATATTTGTTGAGCGATTGGTTCTTGTTTTCTTTCTTCCCATAGTTTCTTGTTGGTTCTTGTTCTTTCCGGCCATCTGATCTTCAGTATAGAGCGAAGACAGTTGTTGATAAAGATCTGCAACAGGCTGTTGGAAATATCCTTTGTGACCCACCAAGTTTCTGATCCGTATAGAAGAACTGACTGACTTGACGTTTGTATTGAAAATCCGAATTTTGTTGTTGATGCTGAGTGACGAAGATTTCCAGGTTGGTTTCAGGTTGATGAATGTGTTTCTCGCCTTCCCGATTCTCGATTTGACATCCTCGTCCGTTCCACCTGCCTGTAGTTGAGACAATGCTCTCTGGATGTAAGTGAATGAAGTAACTTCTTTCAAATCCCTCCCGTTGATGGTGATTGGCGCTGGATGTTGCTGCTGCTGTTGCTGTTTGTTACGCTATATGATGGTATAAACGAGTAACGTAGTAAGAACTATCAATGAAATATAATAATATAGGAGAGTGTATGGAGAAAAGTCAATTTGATTTTTGTATGAAACAGTGTATGGAGTCTCAAAAGGAGGAAATTCACTTGGTGAAATAGGCCAACTGATAAAGCCAAGAAAAGGTTTGATAATACATTGACTTATAGTCTGTTGACTAGGAAATTAGAGTCATCATACATTTCCCTTTTAGGAATTTGAATAAAGCAGGAACAACAGTAGTTTGTGCAGAATAAGATGGTACTATAATTTATTCCGTTAGCTTCTCATCAGCTAATTACAGCCCAAGGACATTATTAAGTTCATCTACAGAATCAATTTTAACATACTTGCACAGAGTTCATTTTTAAGCAAAAAATCAATATATGCATACAACGCCAATAATAATAATCACTTTATGCCAAACAATAATAATCATGCATAATAGAATCTTTCAGCGTTACGTAATCAGATGAAGGAGAGAATAAACACGTCCAGTTACCAGAGCAAGGGAAGACTGTTAACCGCTTCTTTCTGAACATGTAAATCGGGTTTCAGGTGCTTGATGTGGATTGCTTCCCGTCTGTTGAACAACATGCTCTTTGGTGCCATCAAAAGCCAACAGATGCCCTTCTCATGTTAACTCCTACTATGTATGCAAATTTACATGTATCTCTGGGAGCAGTTACATTAGAAGAACAGAAAGAAGGACATATCTCCAACCTTCTGAACATGTACCAAAAGACTTACGTCTCAAGGAGAACAAATGCTTTCAGCAGTACCAATGCCAGGCATCTCCATAACACAGTTCATGAGGTGGATGTTGCAAGATCGTTAAAAATTACCAATAGGCAAAGGAGTTCAATTCTCCTTTAGTTTGCCGAAGCAATCTTCATCAAGCACCTGAAACCCGATTTACATGTTCAGAAAGAAGCGGTTATCAGTCTTCCCTTGCTCTGGTAACTGGGTGTTTTCACCCTCTCCTTCATCTGATTACGTAACGTCGAAAGATTCTATTATGGATAATTATTATTGTTTGGCGTATAGTGATTATTATTATTGGCGTTGTACGCATATATTGATTTTGTGCTTGAAAATGAACTCTGTGCAAGTATGTTGAAGTTGTTTCTGTATACAAACTTAGTAATGTCCATGGGTTGTAATTAGCTGATGAGAAGCTAACGGAATAAATTATAGTACCATCTTATTCTGCACAAACTACTGTTGTTCTTGCTTTATTCAAACTCCGAGTCAGTTATTTCCACAGGATACTAATAAGGAATAGTAATCATAAATGGTATAATATGGTGAGTAATATTGACGTTAGACATTGAGTCTGAGGTAATTAGGGCAAACTAATTTATGAGTTTTTGACGCTACATCGACTGGAACAATTTTACTCTTCCTATGCATGACAGATGATCAGCTTACTTGTTGACCAATGTTAACTGACATAGGATTAGTTCAGAAAAGAACAATGAGTTGTTAAGCCAAAACCTGGTATCAATCAATTAAAAGAAAAGGCGTTCAGAGAAGAGTTAATCTTCTCGGCGATATCATTCTCAAACTGTACTAACACATATATAAATATAGTAAACCATCTTAGCAACAGAATGAATATTTCAAAGATTTGTCATAAGAATTGTAAATTTTAGATAACAAATTTCGTTAATTGGTTAGAAAGTCAAGTAAGATTAAATATTTTTATTTTTTATTTTATTTTTTTTTTGAGTGACATAGTCTAATTGATGGGGTTGAGTAGAGCTCAGCCAAAATTAAAAATGAACTAAAGTCAAGTCAACAACAGCGGTAATACGGGGTAGAGATTTAATAAGAGGTGGGGTGAGAAAATATTACACATTTAAGAAACAATCAAGCAAGATAAAGACGAAGAAAAATTACGTATTTAATGACTGAACAGACTTCTTTCGTATGCAGAGTTCAGGACTTAACACGAGAATCGCCATTGCCTCTGAAGTTTGAAGAAGTTTGATTCGTACTCTTTTAGCAAGATTCCCACGTAATCTGTAGATGAATTTGAAGTTACTTTGCGGGGTTGCTTGGTGTTCCAATTCCATCAGGTGTTCCAGAATAGAGGTTCATTAAATCTACAGTGGACCTGACCTATCTTAACACAAAATACGTAATTTTTCTTCGTCTTTATCTTGCTTGATTGTTTCTTAATTGTGTAATATTTTCTTACCCCACCTCTTATTAAATCTCTACCCCGTATTACCGCTGTTATTAACTTGACTTTTGTTCATTTTTAATTTTGGCTGAGCTCTACTCAACCCAATCAATTAGACTATGTCACTCAACTCGCTTATTTAATCTTACTTCACTTTCTAACCAATTAACGAAATTTGTTATCTAAAATTTACAATTCTAATGACAAATCTTTGAAATATTCATTCTGTTGCTAAGATGGTTTACTATATTTATATATGTGGTTGTACAGTTTGAGAATGATATCGCCGAGAAGAGTAACTCTTCTCTGAACGCCTTTTCTTTTATATGACTCAATGGGAATTTTCAGGTTGCTCAGTCCATTAAGTTTTTGATCCACATAGGTAGGTGTTAACCTCTTGATTGAGATCCTCAGGATGCTGAGAGTTGACGGCTTGAAACTGTTGGTAATATGACTCAAAATCGTTCTCGGTGATGCAGATAGATTCACTCCGTTAAGGCCTCCTCGAAGATATTCTTTCTACTATACACTTCTGTTCTTTGTAGTTCTCTTGAATTTTTCTTTTGCCTTTGTATACTATGTGTAGTTTGGCTACTTGAACGACAGCACTTCTGTGCAAAGTTCTCAGTTGAAACTCCGATATTCAATCAAATTAAAGCTTTAACGAAAGAAATCTTAACTGAGCTAATCAAACTGCAATTCAGTAACAAAGAAAGTGTGCTCTTAATTATCTCATATAAAGCCTCAGAAAAAAACTCTATTTACCTTATAGAGTAGGTTTTTATAGGTTGTTTGAGGTAAAAGGATTAGTTTCATTACTAGTGATTTATTGCTATCACATCTACAAACCAGAAAAGTTAAAAAAGATGTCTTCCTAAGTATTATTATTATTATACACATATTCAATATTGAAAATGATTATGACAAAAAACCTAAAAATGTAGACTGATGCACACTGTTTGAGAATTCTCACTCTGAGGTTTAAATAATACAAGCGAATAAGATTTCTTTATGGACAGCTGTGAAAATATTGCTCTTCATACATTTAATCCTACTCCAAAAATATGGTGGAGATATGTGGATGACACTTTCACACACAGTGTTAAAAACACAACATATCTCTCTCTAGCTTCTTGACACATATAAACTCACTAGTAGAGGGAATAAAATTAACATTTGAATCGGAAAATGAAAAAGGAGAATTAACTATGTTAGACTGTAAAATAAAACGAATAGAAGGTAAACTTCACACCAGCGTTTATAAAAAGCTGACGCATTCTAATAGATATTTAGACTTTAATTCATCTCATCCTCTGTCTGTAAAAGTAGGCTTAGTTAAATGTCTAACAAACCGAGTAGTAACACTAAGTAGTACAAAAAAAGACCTAAATGATGAAATAAAACAGATAGAAGAGGCGTTGGTGTTAAATAACCATCCTATAAAATTCAGGCATCTACAGTTATACCATATAAGGAGGGGACATCTGAGGCCCTACGTAGGATTCTTAATAAGGCAGGATTTAGAGTGGCATTTAAACCTACAAACTCACTCAGATAGGACAAGCTCTGTATGTTAAAAGACCCAGTTAGTCCAATTAGACAAAATAATATAATTTACAAAATACCCTGCAATGACTGCGAGATCAACAACATAGGTTAAACTTGTAGGTCGGGAGTAGTCAGATTGTCGGAACATAAGAATTTAGCTAAGGTTACAATGGTTGAGCCCGAGAAGATAAGTAATTTAGAAAAAAGCTCAGCACTATACTGCACTGCATGCAATAACACACAACCACAAAGTGGGATGGGAGAGGGTAAAAATTCTAAAAAGTAATCTAGGTAGATGAAGAGAGAGGTTGATTACTGAATCCTTGTTCATCGAGTCTACACCCAACACATGCCATAGGAATGACTCATCACTCATACAGGAAATATAGAAAATACTACTACCAATCAAATCAAGCGATGGAAAATAATGGAATTATATATAAACGAAGTTAGAAAGTTGTGTGAGTAACTTGATGTGATTATGAGAGGCAATTAATTGTGCTCGAAACGTCATCAGTAAATATTACTGTATAACACTGTGAGACTTTATCGAAATAAATTTTACCCATCACGAATAATATTTCACTATATTGTATGGTACTTTTTCGTTTTGTAGAAACTGTATTTTATTTAAATAAACAGGTAGGGAATAAAAACGAAGTCATGTAGGTCATTTTATTAAAACGAAAGACGTTTTCCGTAAATAAATACTCATTTCAGTAGCTTCTGTAGATTTGTAGCTCATGTGGATGATTTTGACATAGTTGTGTTGTCTGAGCTGGATGGTTTATTTGCGAAGCTTTCATTAGACACATTGACATAGACAAAATTTACCAATCGATAAGAAGGAAATCTCATACACAAAGGGTGAAACTTCAGGTCAAGGAAACAATCAGTTCCAATACAAGTAGACTAGAGGGTGTGAAAACACACAAAAACAACCAATCACCTTCCAGGTCACCATAAACTAGTGGAGAAATTTAAAAGCTCACTTCAAATTGAAGTATGCGCTGAAGATGTTGCCTAGTAGGTCAATGAAAGCTTCTCACGTAAACCATCCAGGTCAGAGAATACAACTGCATCAAAATTGTCGACT
>OX235273.1:93683745-93913918 GCA_944472155.2 Trichobilharzia szidati
CATTAATAGTTACTGGATCCCTTTTTCAAACCTAGCCGTCAATTCATATCACAGATGATCACATCAACTGTAGTACCCATAGGTGAATTTACGTCATTTGCTTGTGACCTAGTTTTTAACATGAAACAATTGTTTACACAAGAAAAATGGTTATTGATGTAAGTATAAAACTTGGGCACTGTGGTAGAGTATAGCTCCATTATGGATAAGATTTTATTTTGATAAATCACACAAGTCCATATCGACTTGATATGATTATGAGCTATAATTTGTGCTCGAAACGTCATCAGTTAATATTACTGTATAACACTGTGAGACTTTATCAAAATAAAATCTTATCCAAAAAGGAAAAATGGTTGGTTGTAAGGATTAGCCTAGATATTCATAAATTAACTGCTCACAGTAAGACAAAGGATATTTGAATGTTCTGTCTTATGTAGGTTGTAAGACTAGTTCTTTGCTTATTATTCTTCACTTTCAAATGTCTACACTGTTGGTGTATTTCTTCAACTGGTAATTGGTAAATGAATTGACGTGTGCATTCTGTATACTTCTTACAAAATCTAACCTTTTTGTTTTTATTTTTTAATGTTTAGCGACGACATTCGGATAAGTCGGATGAATTATCAGATTTATCGGATGACGATTATGTCCCCTATGTCCCCGTAAAGCAGAGGAAACAACAGGAGGTGAGATTTTTATTTAATTTTTATTTCTACCTACAGAATTCAACTAGTTACTTTAAGATAGTAACAGTTATGTCATTAGTAAACGGTTTTCAGTTTTACACAACATACCAAATAGTAAATTGTCATGTAAATTGCAAAAAGCATTGCTAGAAATATGGCTTCATCTTTTGGTTTTCAATTGAGTTAGATGTTATTATTATCCAAGTGCTTTCTTGGCCTCTGAGGAAGTCTGAAAATTCTGTGATGCACAGCGAAACCACTACACCGTTTGGTAATTGTTTAGCTTATGTTTACTTTTTAAAAATATAAGTATGGTTTTCTGTTTGAGGAGCTTTCGTGATCAATGGACATCAATCTAAGATATTAGTGTAACTAGAGACAATAAAGTCACAACTTAATTCTGTATTTCGTTTTATTTGGTTGTAACCTGAGATTTGTTTGAAATTTTCAATTTTGATGATTCTTTCCTTTCGAGTGTGCGTCGGTGGCACAGCGGTAGAATGCTTGCCGACCACGCATGTGGTCCGGAGTTCGATCCCCGGCTGACACACTCCTTTACCAGTAATAAGACTGATAAAGAGGGAAGGTTGGGCATGAGATAGGCTAGCAACCCCATCCCGTAAAAATAAACACTGCTACCTAAACTTCAAGCCTGTAGCTTGAAGCCCTGGGTTCCACTGGGAACGTAAAGGAATAAAATATTCCTTTCGAGTAATTCAGAAGCTGTTTTTTTACTGAATAAATTACCTTCCTTAAGCTTACTAAACTGCAACTGTTGTCTGTATAACCACTTTTCAATTGGTAATTTCACAACTCTTACCTACAAAAGAGTGGTAGGAGTAGTTAGGGTAGTTAATGGTTTATATTTGAAAAAAAGAATTTAACAAAAGAAAACTAATTATGTGAAATTGCCAACCAAGAATTTAAATCACTACTGTCCAGTGGCTTAAGTCGCGTGTATGCTTGTAACTGGTTCTAAACTTTTACGTATAAACTTTAGGCGTAAGCTTTCATGTATGCCTATATGTTTTAGTAAGCATGATTCGTACAGTGTGCTTCAAATTTGTTGTCTGGTAAGCTTTGTCAATAAGACTACAAAAACATTTCGAAATATCACTTCTGAACCTTGGACTTAGACTTATGTTTTATTATCGGATTTCGGATTGTATTTCGGATTGTGAGGGCGATTTTTACTTCCCGGCTGCCCACACCGTGGAAGTTGGTTGCGTGACCGCAGAGCCCAGGGGACAACTGCTTGAGGCAGGTCACATGCGGCCTGTTTTTGTCTGTTCTTTTTATTTGGTGTGTCTCAGTAGCATATTTATCACTTCTGCCCTGTGACACGGCAGCAGGAAGCGCGGTCGTTGTTAATCCGGGCCCCGACCGATCCGGCATGATATTTTGTGAATTTGTTTGAATCATAGTTTGGATTGGGTAGCTGCTTTTTGTCCAACCGCCATCCAAACAACCTTCCTGGCATGGTAGGACCTGCAAGAACATAAGTTCCAGTCAGTGTAGCTCGTTGGGTCATTGCGATATGCAATCCCGACCACCACGTCAAGGTAGCAGCTTTCGGTCGGGCTTATCGACAGTGATTTAATTAAGGAACTAGTGTTCTATCCACAAATCAGTATATTTTCTATACTCAAAAAATCTTGCCAGCTAGTCATTCAATTCAAATTTGCCGATATACAGTCAATATACGGCTTTGAAGGAGATCCGAGTTGACTGTTTGATATCACCGAGGTAACTAGTTAATTTTACTGTCATTTCAGAAGTTTGTCTCATTTCTCAGTCATACGTTCCTCTAATATTTCGTGTAATCCACAGTTATTTTTCGAACGCTTAAACGAGTCTGGAATTTGGAATTATTTTGATTCAGAGCATCTAAGTAGGTGATGGCGTTAATTTTGAACTAGTGTTGTTCAGTAATATGAAACATACTCTGCAACTGTTTCACTCTTTTGGTTTCACGTAACTTCATGATTGACACTTCTTCTGTTTACTACCAAGTAACGACTCTAAAATGATGGAAGTTTTGTTGAGTTATTGGCCAGTCTAGAGTTCTGCACGGGTATACTTTCGTTGTATATTAAAGTGCATGAAAGTTGTAGTTTTGATTGTCGTTCTTCATTTTTTTTCTTGTTACTTTAAATTTCACTCTTTTATTTACATTAATCATATGTATTTAATTTTTTGGAAAATTCTAGTTGACATCACTCCAACGTGTCTTAGGAAATCTTGCTTACACTGAAGTACCTGAAGAGGAATTAGACGCAGCCAATGCAGCAGAACAATTTGAAGAAGATGGTGAAGATGGAGTAGCAAAAAAATCCTCTGATGATAATCATGGACCTAATGCACAAGGTAGTCTATTCGACAGAATGTGGGAACTTAAACGAAAGGCTGAAGGTAAATTCTATCCAATATTTTAAACCAAACGTATTCATAGAAAGAAAGGAGACAGAAAGAGATAAAAAATTGAAAGAAGAGGCAAAAATTTTAGAAAGTGTCGCTGAAAAGACTGCCTTGAAAGGTGTTGCAGAGTTAGCGAAAGGTATTCAGTATGATAAACCAATCCAGACTAGGTATGTAGCATAAATCACAGTCATAATTGTATTCATTTTAGTTGGGTACCACCTGTATACATTCGCGAACAAAGCAATGAGAAATCTGAGGAAATTCGTAAGAAGCATCGAATTCTAACCGAAGGTGATGATATCCCCGCTCCAATACGCAATTTCACTGAAATGTGTTTTCCAACTCCTTTAATTGATCTACTAAAACTTCGTGGGATAAAAAGGCCGACTCCAATTCAAATGCAAGGTTTACCAGCTGTATTGAGTGGTCGAGATATGATCGGGATTGCATTCACTGGATCTGGGAAAACTATGGTGTTTTCTATCCCTATTATTCTATTTTGTATGGATCAAGAACAAAAAATTCCATTCATCCCAAATGAAGGCCCATATGGTTTAATCCTAGGTCCATCTGTAGGTTGAATTTAATTCACTTTTGAAAAAAGTCCTTCTAAGTGCTATCATTTTAGTTATTTAATTATTCTAATTAGTAAATGCCCTCACATTGATATTTTCTTATCAAGGTTATTTGTTATCCTTAACTGGTATCAGTTAGTAAATTACTAATTTGATTCAAAAGTATTGGAAATAACCTGTGCATCATATGAAAATTTTGTGTTCTCTGAAAAAAATATTAGTAGATCAGTGAACAGGAGGAATGTAAAACTTGTTTTTCGCAGTTGAAATCTTAAAGTGAAGTGTTTTCATCTGAAGGTGTACTGTTTATTCAAAAAAGAAATTATTCACTTTGTGGTGAGTGCTACTGATAAGATTTATCAGTAGTATATAAATAGACGTTCATTGGCATAAAAACATCAAATAACAGGGAGATAGATTTGATGTCAGAGAAAGCAAATGATACAACTTTGAGGAGGTACATGGGAGACTTGAAAGGAACACAAATAAACACAATACGAAGGCCAGAAGTACCACAACATAGTAGATCTGTGTAAATGTTGATTTGAAGATAAGGTTTATATTTTGGGATGCAGGTATCGACGTTCGCGAGTTGTACGGATTATACTAACGCAAGATCTTATACCAACAACTTCTATAGTGTTCGTTCTTCGAGTACCAAATGGTAAAGCAAAAGACCAGATTTTGTCGTCCAAAGTACGTAGTATATTTCGGGACAAAATCGCGGGTAGAGGTGAATGCTTAGCTAGCTAGTAATCGTGCACGCACGTGACACGACGGAGTACCAAATGACGGAGATGCTTGACCGCAAGCCCTCAGCTAAACAAGTCGACTTAAACAGTGATGGTCAGCATCCAATGTTGAGTGATGATTGCTGTGGTTAATAATTTTGGGGAATTATTTACCGCTACAATATAATTTCGCTACATAGAGATATCAAATTCCAAGTAAACATTCCTCTGTCAAGTCTCTCGTCTTCTACCGTTACAACTTTATATATCTGTATCACCACTTGTCTTAACTCTAACAAATGAGTGGAAAAAATATGCATGTCAAACTAAACTCCGATTTAAAGTCAACTTTAGACCAATTATATCTGTATGAGCCAACTAAGTTAAACAATTCTTCATTTCTTATCGATGACTTACTTCATTAACTAACTTCTCGATATTGTAGTACAAAGTTTTGACTTGAGGCAATCAAAAGTAGACTACTGATAGTGGCCCTATATTACGCGCATGGTTAGGTTGGAAAATATGACTTAATGGGGCAGGCAACATAGTTATTCCAAGACTTACCCTTCCCATGTTTTTTCCTGCATGTGACTGTTTACACACTTCTGTAGATTCCTGAGGTAAAAAGAAACTTATTAAGTACTCTTTTGCTCTCCATGGTGTTCTCACAGCTGGCATTAATCCACAGGTAAAGAATGTTTTGAGACACTTTGAAGCTAATGATGTTGTCAGTTAATGTATTTTCTCATTAATGAACCTGCGACTGACTATCACTTTGTATCAGTTGCAGAATGGTCGCCAGCCACTTAGGAGGTCCGGATTTGACTCCACGAAGACACATCCCAATCCTCGTCTGGTTTACTAGTCAGTAGTAAGCCCGGAAGAGAGAAGGTTGAGCGTCAGACCGGCAATCCTGCCCCATAAAAACAACACTACTATTGAAACTCCATTCCATGAAGCCCTGTGTTCTACTCAGAATATAAGGATTGGAAAAAATGATGAATCTACTCAACTTTCAACCACTGAGTCACAGTTCAGACTCTTGCTCCGCCTACCGAAGTTTAGACAGTTAACTAGCCAGCTAGATAGACAGACAGACAGAAAGAATTCAGTTACTCGAAACAGATTTTTCACGCATTTGACCACGAATCATACTCATCGTGCGAGGGCTGATTATACTCATCGGGCTGAAGAAAGGGGTGGGGTGGGGTTCGAACCTGAAATCCACAGGTTGGAAGTTGAGTGTTTAAGTCAATAATCTACATCTCCATATTGTCAACTAGAATGGTGATCATGGAAATAGTATGTGTTACTCATCGGCAACTTCATCACTGTGTACGTCGTCCAATAGTGACATTTTATTAACGTTTAAATGCAAAATCTAACAATAGTGCTTGCGAGTAAATGAAATTCCTATAGGATCTTACCTCTATTGCGTACATAAAGTTTTACCATAGGTTTACTGACTGTCTGTAGTGAGTTTCCTGGTTTCCAGACCGTATGATGTTTGTGTTTAAATAGTGATTCTAATTATCAGTTTTTATTAAAGATGAATACAAGTTTGTTAAATAAGTAACTCGTTTTCTCACACGAATTGTATTTTACATCACCGGTTATCACAGAATGATGCTGCATAGAAATTTGTTTTCATTGATATCAATCATTACTAAACATTAAAACGTGTTAACTGTTTTGAGTGAGACCATGTTTGTATTCTAATTTTGGTCACCTGACGCCTTTTGTGTAAAGTCTTAAAAGTGTAACTATTTTTTTAAAAATTTCCTTCACGTTCCCCAGTGGAACATAGGGCTTCAAGCTAGTGGCTTGAAGTTCCTGTAGCAGTGCTTATTTTACAGGATGGGGTTGCTAGCCTCATGCCCAACCCTTCCTCTTCACCAGCGTTATTTCTGGCTTAGTGAGGTAAAGCAGTGCGTCGGCCGGGGATCGAACCCCGGACCATGTGCATGATCGGCGAGCGTCCTAACCACTATGCCACCGACCCACGTAACACTATTTAGGAGCTCATTATCCCTTTTTTTCACTTTGTATTACACTTGTTTTGTGAAAATCTTGTTGAGGAAAAACGTCACTCAACAAATTCGATCGGATTTTACATTTTTCTTTCGTCTTCAAAATCTCCTGTGTATTTAAAAACATATATACCTTTGAATGTGGTGTGAAACGTCTGAGCAAACATTCTATGATTATTTGTCCGTCTTCACAAGATTCTCAGGTCATTTGGTAATAACACTTTACCAACAAAAAGGTTGTGACGCTCACGTAACTTCGTTGCATAAGTGCAGACACCTTGAAATATAAATGAAATAAAGCCCTACATAATTTTAAGGTAAACATTTTGTCATAAATGCTGTTGACTCTTTCCAATGATGACCACTGTTTTTTTATTCCTTCACGTTCCCAGTGTAACATAAAGCTTCAAGCTAGTGGCTTGAAGTTTCTGTAGCAGTGGTGATTATTTTTACTGGATGGGGTTTCTAGCCTCATGCCCAACCTTTCCTCTTCTCCAGTTATTACTGGCTTAGTGAGGTAAAGGAGAGCGTCGGTCGGGGGTCGAACCCCGGACCACGTGCATGGTCGGCGAGCAACCTAGCCGCTATGCCACCGACGCACTTTCCAATGATGACCACTTAACTATAAAGTTAAAGTAAAACTTTGCATAGAAGTCTATCAGTTACAGTTACCAATTTGAACAGTCATAAGTAAAAGAAGAGAAAAAGATACAAATACGATACTAAAATTAACAAACATGACAGCAACATAATGTACATTGTCTATTGGCTTTAAATCAACAAGATTTCCCTCTCGTAACAAATCACTTCGTAAAACATTACAGTCTCATCAGTTTGTATGTTTGCAATTAAATTACGTTGACATTGTAATACTGAGTATCCCTGAAGGAAATCACTAGTTGTCTTCGCTTTCCAGAAGCCTTACATGACTATGTGAGTTCGAGTGAAGCACTTTTATTGACAATACAATTCCTCCGAAACTCCCTCGTAGTCAATTGTTATCACAACTTTTCTCGGTGCATGGCGTGTTAAACGCTGACCTCCGGTTGAGAAATGTAGGAATCTGATAAGTATATGTGCATTTCAGAACTTGTCGGTGGATAGAGATCTGATCAGTGAACCCTTTTCTACTCCTGAAACATATCTGGCTGCCTTTGTTGTTGTTTGTTTACTGGTGCTTTATTTAATCTACGTACTACTACTGTGGTGAGAGCTGTCTACTAGCCAAATTGGTAGACAGTAATTTACGTCAATATTTACGTTCTCAAGATTTGTCGTGAGAAAATATGAACAAAGACTGATTCAAAACCGACCACAGCAGACTTTGCGTAGGCGGGTACAGTTAACATATAGATGATGTGACATTCAAGAAACAGTCACAAAGAGACGAAAGATTAACTTTAAGTGAGAAACAACCAATCGGAAGACTGTGTTTGTTTGCTTAACTAATCTATAACAATGTACGTGAAAATATATAAATATGTGTTGATTTTCTTCAATAAACGATCTGTTGCCTGGCCCTTGTCTTCTGTTGTTTCACTACTATTACGGTTTCTAGGATCTTAGGTACTGCAGTTTTCAACTTAATTCCATGTGGATGTACACCAGTGTAACCAAAACTCTCGAAGTCCCAGACACTTATTAGTACTATAGTTATTTTACTCAATAATTCGTTCTTACTGTCTATAATCGCCTCTGGAATCATGACATCAGTTCCTGTTGCTTTGTCTCGTTTCAAAAGAAAAGACAGTTTCTGTAGCTGTGGTTATATTCAGTGTACCGACGTTTGTGTCCCATTCAGACTGGTTAGATAGTGGGGAAGTGTTGGTCTGTTGAAGTGTTTTTCAATGTGTGTTCTACCTAACATCATCATCTCAGTCTTTGTCGTATTCCATCCTTTTAAGGGGACTGATTTTTTAACAAGCCCAAATATTTTACATTTATTCCCTATCGTTGATGCCATCTTTATTTTGTTAAGTGAAAATCTTGTTTAACATAAACTCATTCAGGGCATAACTTCTGCGCCAAAATATTTCTAAAATAATTTCAATGTAAAATATTATTATCTTATTTCTTTTCTTGTAGCGTGAATTAGCTCGACAAACACATGAAGTAATTTGTGGTCTAGTTGATGGCTTAGTGAAAAGTGGATTCCCGCATATTCGTTGTTCTTTATGTATTGGAGGTATGGCTGTTAAAGATCAAGCAGAATTAGTTCGAAGATCTGGTGTGCATATCTTGGTTGCTACACCAGGTCGTTTAATAGATTTGCTTCAACGGAAAATGATTAATCTAGAAGTATGTCGATATCTTGTTTTGGATGAAGCAGACAGAATGATTGATATGGGTTTCGAAGAAGAAGTTCGGACGATATTCTCTTATTTCAAGGTAATTTACATAACAACGGTTTCTCTAAATATTTTTTTTGATGTTGCCTTTTTTTGCTATTGTGGCTTGTACTTCGCTTGTTTCTCTATTTCAATTTATTATCTTCACTTTTAACTTATCACTCTCCTATTTCTCAGATGATGTCATACTCATTGCACTGCTGCTAACACACGTTGGTTGTCAATACGTCGTTAGCTTGCATTCAAGTTCATTGTCAGTTTAGATTAATTATAAGAATGTGAAACTTATTATTCTTCGTTTTCATAAGGGCGCTTATTTTCGATGTAGATTCCGTTATGAACCAACATCAGTTCGAGAATCAAGGAGCCCTAGACAGCTGTTTTGTTTTAGCTTCAGATTCATCGGCAGAGCACACTCACGATTTCACCAAGAAGGACTGAGGTTATGAGGTCAATCTCGTCGACCATTCAGTCACTTTGGCCGGAATTCAATTTCACGTGAATTTCAACTTTGTCAACCCGTAATATGGCGCTACCATTAACCAATGGCTTCGTTGAATATTCACTTCACCTTGAAAAAAGTTTGTACTGCCGAAGATTCCTTAACTGGGACGAAACGGATGTCCAGTGCACCCCGCTGTCTCAGTGGTTGTGAAATTGACATTGGTTCGTGACGAAATCTTTACTGAAATTAATGCGAATCTCTACAAAAGGTTAGGCGTCTGACATAAGGTCAGGCTGAAAAAGAGCTAGTGGCGGTCAAACCAAAACATGGCACCAGTCAATGAAATCTACAACAGTTAGTATAGGCCAGGTAGGAAGGTATAGACTTCCTGGTCGGGGTCGTCGGGACGGTAAAAACCAATGGCTGGAAACAATTGGTGACACGGCTCAAAATCGTTCTCAATGGCTGGTGTAGATGCATCCACTCCTTGTGACTTATGATTTCAAATGAAACTATATTGTTCTTCGTTATTACTATTCCTTTGTTTCACACCTCTGTTTACTGTCTATATTACGCATTTCCCTTACTCCCTTCTCTTGCTTTGTGTGCTACATGGAGTGTGGCGACTTGAACTGCCACACATATGTACAAAGTTCTATGTCGAAAACAGACAGACAGACAGACAGACAAAAGCTCATAATCGAAATAATTATCTGTTAGTTAACATTTTAGGGCTTTTTCTTATTTACCGTGAAGTCGGTGGCGCAGAATGACTATATTACTCCCTATTATTTAATAAATTACTGAAGTTTGGAACCTTTTGTCTTGTTGAAAGGTTTTCCTAAAATAGACTTATTCGAGAATTTACTTCCAAATTAAGAGATATCTAAAATGATGCTTGAACTTACTTATTCGCAAATATAATTTAGTGTTAGGTGTTGTTGTGTTCTCTAATGTGTGGATAGTTTGATCGTCGGAATACGCTTCTATCTGTTCGAAAAATGGGAGGATTTTGTCAAAAGACAGAGTATCCACCAGGGAAACTATCAGTTCTATTCCTAAATATCTCCGTTGTCAAATCCCAGCAGACCAGTGCACAGTTGCACTATTCAATTCAGAGAATGTAACAATACAAAAACAGTCACCTGGAAAACAAATTTTCTCCATCACTTCATAATTTAGTCCTACTCAAGTGACAAAGGTTAGGTCTTAGTTCAGATTTCCAATGAAATAAAATGGAAATAAAACAATCTGATAAAAGTTGGCATTGTGGGGTCACTGAATTCTGTTCCAGTCGCCTCGTAACCTAAAGGTTCTAGGTTCAATTATCGGTGGGTTCATGGGTGCATACTGATGAAGAGCCCCAAACTAGGACGAAATAGCTGTACAGTACTTACTGGCTTTCAGCGTTTATCCAACTAATATTAATCTGTGATTTAGACTGAAACTAATTAAATCCTTACAAAACAACGCTTGAAAATCTGGTTTTTGCAGCATTTTCCTATTCTCAGAGTTTGAAATGATAGGGATTTCATTGATTCAGTGTAGTCCGTGAACTGATATAAATAAATTAAGAAGTTGATTACGAATCAAAGAGTGTTGTACATAGACCCGTGAATTACCAAGAAATCCAGTCCAAGACAGTCAGATTATAATGCGAACACTTTACTATCCAGCTACAGTCTTGTTATTTGACACAGGAGTCATGTTATCAAAATGATGTGAAACGTTAATAAAGTATGAGAGAGAATTCTGAGAAAAAAGTTCTAGTGAAGTTATTATTTTCTTTTACCCTTCAAAGTTACAATAAAAATAAAGGGATGTGTTTTGATAGGATACTATGAAGATGTTAATTGTTACTTCTATAAGTAAATCATGAATCTCCAGTAGACGACGAACGGTTAACCTTCTACTGTCATGTAATAGCCAAGTGTTTTTTCAGCCTGATACACAGTGGACAAACTAGATTGGAGTATTGTATCTCGTAGTTCCCTTTTATATTTTATCTTTTAAAGAGATTAAAATAAAGCTTATTGTATTGTTGTCATAACAACAGTGTTGTTTACTAGTTTAGATCATATTTCATTGATTTCATTGTTTATTATTTCACTGTTTTGTTTTCTGCGCTTACTCTAGGGCCAACGTCAAACTCTTCTCTTCTCAGCTACTATGCCAAAGAAAATACAGAATTTTGCTAAATCAGCCTTAGTAAAGCCGGTTACTGTTAATGTTGGTCGAGCCGGTGCAGCTAGCATGAATGTTACTCAAGAAGTAGAATATGTGAAACATGAAGCGAAAATTCCACATTTACTTAGTGCTTTGCAAAAAACTCCACCTCCTGTAAGTTATTGTATTCTTGATTTTTTGTTTTTAACTATGAGAAGTTTTGAGCAATGATAACGAAGTGTATTTTTTCTTTAGTAAATAGAATAGAGTATTGTAATCGTAGAAGATGAGAGACTTGATAAAGGAATGTTTATTTGGAATTTGGTATTTCTATGTAGTGGAAATATGTACACCTTTCTGGAAATCATAATTTGCACAGATCTTCCGTGTAGTACTACTTCTAGCTTTCATATTGTGTTTCTTTGTCTTACTTTCAATTCTCCCATGCATATCCGCAACGCTGAATCATTTACTATCTTTGACGTCAGATCTATCTTCCTGTTATTTGATGTTTTTATGCCAATGAACGTCTGTTTATATACTACTGATAAATCTTATCAGTAGAACACGCCAAATTATGGTAGTAACACTAGAATCCCTAATGGTTTATTGCATAGAGTGTAACGTAAAGTAATCACTGATTCTATCTACTGTACTTTCACTTAGAGAACAGTACTGCAATGATATATATATATATATATAAGCGCTTTAAGCACTGAGTTATTAGATTTCATTCTATTCTGTATGCACAGATTCTTTTAAGTGTCTATATCCTTAAAAACAAACTTAGTTACAGATTTGAATAATAGGGGTGCAATTTTGAAGAGAAAAAACTCATGTCCTCTCTAAAGTTTGAATGTATGATATTTAAGAATAGTGGCTTTCATTAAAGGAAGAAAGAAAGACCAAATTTGCAGTATAAAATGATATCAGCATTCTATTTCACAGGTTCTCATCAGCTGCTGCAAACTACCTGAAATTACAATGGTTATAAATAATGACAATAACATACTTCGATGCTTGAATAATACTAAAGAGAACATTATAAAATCAACGCTTCCGAAATATAAGCATTACAATTGGCTTTAATTTAAGTTACCATCAATTTATATGCTTTTAAAGTAGAAAAGGACGGGTGAGGGGAGGAGAAGAAAGAAAACAGAAAAATCTAATAAACAGTGTTAGCATGTAGGTTTACATAGCAACTCAATTTTATGAACTGTAACCCTCTTGAGTTGCTATGTAAACCTACATGCTAACACTGTTTATTAGAATTTTCCGTTTTCTTTCTTCTCCTCCCCTCACCCGTCCTTTTCTACTTTGGAAGCATATAAACTGATGTTAACTTAAACTAAAGCCAATTGTAATGTTTATATTTCGGATGTGCTTGTGTGCTATTCAAGCATTGAAGTATGTTATTGTCATTATTTACAACCACTGTAATTTCAGGTAGTTTGCAGCAGCTGATGAGAACCTGTGAAATAGAATGCTGATATCATTTTATACTGCAAATCTGGTCTTTCTTTCTTCCTTTATTACAACTTACCAAGGGAACGGAAATGTATGAAATACTGACTTTTTTCAGATAATAAAGACATGGTAGTTAGACATAACCTTTGAACCAGTTATTGCCTATAATTCCCCTTAAAATTAGATTATTATTAACATTCATTGTTTTTGTTTTTGTTTACTTTTAAAAACAGGTTATTATATTTGCTGAACGTAAACAAGATGTCGATGCTATACATGAATATCTTTTATTAAAAGGTGTTGAAGCGGTTAGTATACACGGTGGAAAAGATCAAGATGAACGTGTATCAGCTGTCACAGAGTTTAGAGCTCATCATCGTGATGTTTTAGTCGCTACAGATGTGGCTAGTAAAGGTTTAGATTTCCCTGAAATTAATCATGTCATCAATTATGATATGCCAGAAGATATTGAAAATTATGGTTAGTTTAAGCTAATTACTACTACTATTGCTAATAATAATGAATTATCGCCTTAACGTTTTACGAATTATTATAATATAATTATTCCCTTGGGTTCCGAGGAGAACATAGGGCTCCAACAGCACATCTCCATTTTATCCTGTTTCTTGCAATCGTTTTCAGCTGGCTCCAAAATTGTTCATAAGCTCTCATCTCCTCACCAGATCTCCCCCATGTCAGCCTCGAACAACGCCCAATTATTATGAATTACACTTGAAAAATCCCCCGCGTTAATAGATTGTTCAAGGAATAGCTCATGTTTTAAAGGAAGTTTTTAAGTTGTATGCAATATTGTAACAACAGAAGACAAGACCCAGCCAACAGATCGTTTATTAAGGAAAATCAACACATATTTATAGATTTTAATGTACATTATTGTAGATTATTGTTAGTAGAAAATACAGTCTTTTGGTTGGCTGTTTCTCACAGAAAGTTAACCTTGCATCGCTTTGTGACTGTGTCAGATCATCTATGTGCTAACTGTATCCGCCTACGCAAAGCCTTTGTTCTCATTTTCTCACCACCAATATTGGGGACATAAATATTGACTTCAATTACTGTCTACCAACTTTGGCTAGCAGCCAGCTGTCACCACAATATGACTTCATTGTAGTCGTACCCATAAGTGTAGTAATATAAGAAGCTTAACTTAAAGAATGGCGACCACAGAATGCGAACGCACCAGTGACTTTGGACGAATAACATTCATTGAATTATAGAACCTGACGTTATTACAGCACCAAGTATGAACGCTGTGCACGAATTGATGTGCAAATTTCGTCCTGATCTTGCTTTTAAGTACTGTATGGACAATCGGTTGATAGCACGTTAGGGTTAGGTCTGTGATTAGGATTGGGATTGAGGTGTTCTATTATTATCTGTATTTTTCTTGTAAATAAATAAATATGAAGGAGTTTTTCGGTGTTCATATAGATGAAACCGTCTTGATACCTAAGGGATTTGAAAATTGATACTCTTCATTGTAACTGGGAATTATTTTCTGGTTATGCCAGTGTTATATAGACCTAATTTTTCTAAAATACCACACTTATCTCTACAGCACAGTGCTGTTTGTATTCCCCCCAGTTGTGACCTTGGAGCCCTATTGGTTGTTGACTGTCTTAACTTATCAATGTGATTAGTGTTTCCCATGGCCATTTAAAGCACATATATACGCGATTGCTGTCAATCCTTTTCGCTGTTGATTCGAGACAGTAATAGCTCTCTGCATCAACGGTCTGTCTTCTTGAGTCGCAGGTTTGATGGTATCATATCGTGTCATTGTTGTTGCTAACAGTGATTAGAATCTTAGGCTCACAAATCAACTAGGTGGGAAGTTTGTTAGCGCAGACTACCAAAGTGTATTAACGGTCATATCAGCCAGAATAAAATATCGTTTTTAATGTATTTCATTATTATTATTATGTTAGTCTTTCTCGTAAATAAACGGCTTATTGATGTATATTACACGGCAGGTTCTGTAGTCCAACGAATGACATGCGTTTATGGAGTGGCATTAGTGCGTTCGCATTCCGTGGTCGCTATTCTTTATGTGTGCCAAATAAATGTTTTATAATACAACATGTGGATGATAGTTGTGTCTAGTGTTCTTTTAGCTTGTGTGTGTTTATTGCTAACTAAGTTTGTTTCAACCAGCTTTATCGAAATATTCAAGAGGTAATTATAGCGAGTGGGATTATGTTTTGCTCTTAACATAGTAGAGTAGTGGCTTTTCCTGTAGTTCTTTGTCTCTGTCAAACCATAATAAGGTGTACATGTGTAACAACAGAAGACAAGGGCCAGGCAACAGATCGTTTATTAAGGAAATCAAAGCATATTTATATATTTTCATGTACATTACTATGGTTATTTAAGCAAACAAACACAGTCTTCCGATTGGTTGTTTCTCACGTAAAGTTAATCTTTCACCTATTTGTGACTGTTTCTTGAATGTCAAATCCTCTATATGTTAACTGCATCCGCCTACGCAAAGTCTGCTGTGGTCGGTTTTGAATCAATCTTTGTTCACATTTTCTCACGACAAATCTTGGGAACGTAAATATTGACGTAAATTACTGTCTACCAATTTGGCTAGTAGACAGCTCTCACCACACATGTATTATTTTCGATTGTATCTTGTTCGGAAAGTCATATAGGAGGTCAGACCAATGCACCTACTACAATTGTGTGATTAATACTGGTATACTAAGAGATATGAGTGTGAAACTGTGCTATTGGTTGCACCGTGATAAAATGGCAGCAACGGTGTTTTAATGAGTAGATAACTGGAAAACAGTATTTGTCTTATGTATTATGTATGTATAACTCAATAGTTCCTCTCGATAATCATCAGTTGTGGTCTTTATCGCTTTAGCTTTTGGTTTTGAGTATTACAGTGACAAATACTTTCACTGTCACAGTCTCTTTGAACTATGGCTATTTTGTTTTAAATTTCAACAGTTGAATTATGCTTTTGAGCCCCGCTGTGTTGTGTATAATTAGGTTTTGGTGGTAAGGCAGAATTGTAGTTCTTACATTCTTTGCTGCATGGTACACAAATCTCTATGTGGTTGTCAAATTATAATTATTCAACTGTTAAACATTTGAGTGACGGCTTTTTTGTCTTCTAAAATTGCAATCTTGGGGGGGGGTTGAGGACTTCTTAGATCTTTTATGGGGTAGAGAAATAAATGCCATGACATGAAATCACATTGCATCTATGTTTTTATGAGGGTGACATGGAGGAGGTCATGCGAAGAGGAGATGAAAGCATGTGGGCAGATGTGGAGCCAGGCGAAAACGTTGGTGGAGAACCGAATGCAATGGAGGCGTGTGGCTGAAGCCCTATGTTACTCTCAGAACTAAGGGAGACAATAATAATATATATTATAATAATGTAAGAGGATGTATATGCTACTTGAGAGTGTGATCACTCATTTAATTTAATGAGATTAGTGTAGTAACAGTGGATATTTCAAGTTTCTGTATCTGTCTTATTGGGATGAATATAATATAGTCATGGCGATAGTATTACATCGATTTGGTTGGCGTTAGCATTCACTTACTCAGTGTTTTGCGATTGAATCTAGACTACTGGTTCTTTGCATTCTTATTTTCAAGATTAGCTTAGTTGTTACTGATTTGTTGGCTATATAATACCCGACCGATAGCTGCTACCTTGACGTGGTGGTCGGGATTGCATATCGCAATGAGCCAACGAGCTACACTGACTGGAACTTATGTTCTTGCAGGTCCTACCATGCCAGGAAGGTTGTTTGGATAGCGGTTAGACAAAAAGCAGCTACCCAATCCAATACTATGATTCAAACAAATTCACAAAATATCATGCCGGATCAGTCGTCGCCCGGATTAACAACGACCGTGCTTCCTGCTGCCGTGTCACAGGGCAGAAGTGATAAATATGCTACTGAAACACACCAAATAAAAAAACAAAAACAGGCCGCGTGTGACCGGCCTCAAGCAGTTGTCCCCTGGGCTCTGCGGTCACGCAACACTCTTTCTGTTTCAGGTTCCCGAAGAATCAATCAACTTCCACGGTGTGGGCAGCCGGGAAGTAACAACCGCCCACATACTTCCAAAAGCACACGAAGCCTTCCTGGCTATATAATTGTAATGTCACTATTCTGTACGTTAAATGATATGCAGGAGTTTCATTTCACAGCATTAAAGCTACTTGAAGAAGTGATACCATTTACCCTATCATCAGGGATTTTAGTGTACAAATATATAAATAAGGTCTTGAGTGTGTGTACAATTTTAAGTTGTAATGTATTTGAGATATTCATTTTCAAAGCGGTATTAAATCGCTGTTCATTAATTAGGTGTATATATTTTGACTAGTAATTTTTGTTCTTTTCATAGAAAGATATTTAAGGTCTTTATATTTTTTCTCGTTGTTCATTGAATTTTTAGTCCATCGTATTGGTCGTACTGGTCGTGGTCATCAACGTGGTTTAGCGACAACTTTTATTAACAAATCAGTTGATGAATCTACTCTATTGGATTTGAAACATTTACTCATAGAAGCTAATCAACCAGTACCAGAATTCCTTGTTGAATTAGCCTCAGCTACAGAAGCGGAACTTGAAATGGGTGGTGAAGTTGGCTGTGCTTATTGTGGTGGTTTAGGCCATCGTATTACACATTGTCCAAAATTAGAAGCTATGCAGAATAAGGCTGCTGTGAATTTAGGCCGTAAAGATTTCTTATCATCTGCAGATTATTGACAAAATTTTGTCTTTTGTAAATTTAAGATTGAATATTTAATATTTATTGTAAATAGTTTTGTAATAATTAATTAATTGTGTACATAAAATCCTCTTGTGAAATTATTTCTTATTCTCAATTTTCACTTATTTTCTTTGTCTCCGTATAATATTCATAGTCAGTCAAGAGTTAAGTGTTTATTTAAAAATGAGATACTGCTGTTTGTAATGCATTGATTTGAGACTAATAAATGGATATTACATGGTTGGGGGCAATCGGCTGGAAGCCTTGCTTGACCTAGGTTTCGTGCTAGTTGGCACTCACCAGTCAACAAGGCGTATCTGAAACCTTGAAGGAATTCATGTCCCTTTTGGGATTCGAACCCACGTCACCCAGTGCTGCAGTCAAAGACGTTACCACTGAGCCATTCAGACTCGCGATTGACCTCCTGTAGGACTGTAGTGGATATATATTTTAATTGGACACTAGTCAGTAACTAGTGTGATGTATCTAGTCCTTTGTTTGGTGCAGGTTGAATTCTATCAGTCAGGTTTGTAATGTGGCCACCATTCTAGGTGGCTCGCCATCACGGGGCACTATGAATTGTGGGTATTAGATTGTTGGAGGCAATTGGCAGGAAGCGTTGGATTTAGGTTTCGCGCTAGTTGACACTTACCAGTCAGTAAGCCGTATCTCAGAAGGGACATGAGTTCCTTCGAAGTTACAGATACAGCTTACTGACGAAACCTAGGTCGAACGCTTTCTGACAATTGCCTCCAACAATCTAATACCCGCAATTCACATTGCATCGTGATAGCGAGCCATCTAGAATGGTGGCCACATTGCAAACCTGACTGATAGAATTCAATCTGCACCAAACAAAGGACTAGACACATTTCACTAGTTACTGACTAGTGCTCAATCAAAGACTAATAAATGCTATCATCACAGTTGACAGAGAGAATTAATGTTGTATAAATGGAACATAGTTAATACCGACTGAATTTGTCTATTAATTTGTCATTAAGTTCTTTAAATGTTTGTAATGTTCAAATATTAGAAATATCATCTTTGTGTAATAACCTTGGGAACTGTACACTTCAGCTTATCCTGCTGTAGTTCTTAACTTTTAATAAGGTTTCTTGTGCAATCGACTTTCAACTCTCTCTTCAGTAGTCCTCATGTGGCTTTATTCAAACAGGCAAACTCTGTGATCATGCGAAACTAGTTTTCTTTCTCTTTCAAGTACAATAGAGAGAAATGAATTCTCACAGTCTAGAAACTTGAAAGTATCTATCGTCCACATGCTTCCATCATCACACTAAAATCATCTGTTGTTCAACTGCCTTCTGTATCAATTTTTATTCTGAAAAATCAAACGTTCACTTGTAGCCATATTAGGCAGTGATTTTAATATTCATTTACGGGAACTTAATCATTCATTCATGTGTGCGTCGGCCGGGGATCGAACCCCTGACCATATGCGTGGTTGGCGAGCAATCTATAACTAGGCCAGTAATAAGACTGGTAAAGAGGGAAGGTTGGGCATGGGGCTAGCAACCCTATCCCGTAAAAATAAACACCACTGCTACTGAAAATTTAAGTCTCTTGCTTGAAGCCCTATGTTCCACTGGGAACGTAAAGGAATAAAATAATAATACTAATATTTCATTCAGAAAAGCTTATTATTGACACTACGAAGCGTCATGCTGATGAATTGACAACAGTTACTGTTTTTCAAAGTTTTGTTTAAATAATCAGGCGAAGTTCAACAAAAGCGTCCCAGAAGTGCGAACGCGCCAGTGACCTTCAGCTGACCAATCATAAAAATGAGGAATGTTTGCTCAGAAAATGATCTATATTGACAAGAAAATGCTTGAAAACGCATTAAACAGATTATCGTTCTTTAACGTGGCTTAAAAATACGTCCTAGTTATAACGAGGAGTATCAGTTGCTAAGTTAGACTAGTTTCTGTACATGTATTCACCGAGATGACTACAGATAAACTGTTTTTGTGAATCGTTTATCTCTCTCATCCTGCTTGCAGTCTTCCAAAAAAGCCCGTGGTTGAGTTATTATGGTTTCCAGCAAGAGGATAGACGACTACTTACCAGGAAAACGTGGATAATAAAAAATTAAAATAAATGACATCAACTATAAATCTATCCCTAATCGTAACCGTAATCCTACCCTAACACTAAACCTAACATTAATCATAACCCTTATTCAAACCGTAATTCTAATCCTAATGCTAATTATAACCCTGATCCTAACCCCAATACTTACCTTAGCCCCAATTCTAACCCTAACGAGCTATTAACACATTGTCCAAACAGTACTTAAAAACGTGATCTAGGTGAAATTTGCTCCTAAGTTGGTGAATAGCGTTGATATTTCAGCTGTGATAGTGACAGATGCCGTTGGCCAATGACTAGCATGCGTTCAAGGTCATTGGAGCGTTCACACTCCTGGGACGCTATTGTTGAACTTCGCCAATAATCACTTGCTTTTGGTTAGCACTGCCTTCAAATAAGAGACATTTTCTCACTTTTTGACGCTAGAAATTAAGCCAACGATAACCACAGATTTCGTTGGAAGCTGTCGATGGTAGTAACCCATTGGAGGCTACTACTACATCCTAACACTACAATAATGTTCACTCTGAAAAAGTTCCGCATCTCATTTAGTCTGTCTTAGAAACTTGTAGTTTGCAGTCGAGTGCTGGTAAAAACAAGTAAGTTTCTCTACAGCCTGATACTAATTCTGGTGATCTTCAGATGTGGTGTAGGTTCACTAAAAGCTTTGTAACGACCTCAATCAATGGTTGGTGAGGCAAACGAAAGAAATATAGGGAAGGTGTTTATATTCAACACTGCCTGTCAAATATTAAGGAAGTGGGTTGAAAAAGACCAGTAATTTAAACAAAATGACAGGATATAATAGTTCAACTTCAGTTCGAATGCAATTCAAGTTCTTCTCGTGATTGTTTTTTTTCCTTAAAACTTGTAACTATATGGATGAAATTGGGTTAAATTTATTGTGAGTGATAAGGGTATATCTGATTACCTGCTTCAAGGCATTCAGTTCAAAGTAGTTTGATGCACAAAGAACTTACTTTATATCATATATTCGCTGTTCGATGGTAAATTGTCGCTTATTAGGTGACAGTGTTTCCATGAGTGGAATTCTGGATCAGTAGATTACAATATTTACCAATAACACAACTAAAAACATATGCACAGCTGAATAGTCACTGGTTGTCATTTCTAAAAGTATACTAATATTTAGGTAACCGACTGTTTCATTAGAGATTGTCTTAATGACTTTTGGCACAGTCTTTGCGTTCCTTTCTACTAATGCAATTTCATGGTGCAGTATTTCATAGGTAAGTGCTCAAAGCTTGGCATAACATGTATCTTTTACGATCCTTGCAGAGATGTGACTCATTGACCTAAGTATTGGGTTATCTGTTAATGCATCCCAAAGGATTCGAATCCCACTCTACGTACTTTGGACTGAGCAACGGTTGGTAGGGTTAAATGAATATCTCACATTTTCACGTAGTTAAGAGTGAGCTATAGGTGTTGTGTGGGAACTAGTGATACTGTCTGGCTGCTCAAACCTCAATAGGTGGGTCGGGATTAAGACTTGTGACTGGCAGTTTCATCAGTCCTTACACAATAAGTGTGACTCATAGCCTGCTACATAATAATTGACGTCTAACATGTTTATATGTTAGTTAGTCCAGTATAAGAAGACATCTATGAATTTTACTAGTTCGTTAATGAAAATTCAGTTACCGGAGACAGATTCTTCATGTACCAAATTGTGTGCCACACCTGTTGTGTATGGATTGAAATAGGCAAAGTACGATTTGAATCTGGGACCTGTTGGCTGTAAATCGAATCTTTGAGCTTGTGACTCGTGTCCCTATCTATGAATTTTAGTTATTAGAGAAGGCTAAATAATTATTCATTTTCATCACAATAATGTCATGAAAAGAAAGTTTGTAGCCATTCTGTAAATTTCCAACTTGCAAATTAATTCGCGATTTACACAGTTTGAGGGTGATTGTTTGACCATAGTTCCCTTCGAAAACCGAGGTTATTCAGATCACCATAATGTAATTTGCTTGATACCATAAGTGATAATCAAGAAGGCAAGCATAAAGGCATAAAAACTACATACTACTGATTGATCGAAGTGATCTAAGCACCAGAGGGCCGTTTCGCACGTTTGTAGCTGAGCTCATCAGTGGTATACTCGATTTAATTCAGCTTAGGGGATAGAATCAGTTCAAACCATCGGATTTCAGACTACCCAATTGAACGGACTGGTGGTACCATAAATCAAATCCAAAATTTGCAAATTAGTCGGCAATTTTATTGTGAGTGGTATATAACTACTTATCTCAGTCAATCAGTAGTATACAGTTTTATATAATCATTTTCCTGTGTGATGTTGCCTGATCAAGATAATGTTTAGTAAAAGTAGGTATCTTCTGAGGAGGGATCACGGCTAAATTTGCTTTTATCATCAACAATAGATAGCATTTCGGATTTGTAGTCACTTTTGTTCATAATTACAACTTCAGAACCTTTATCAGGTTTCGTAATTATTATATTAGAGTTTTCCCGTAGCTCTTTCAAGGCTTTGAAATGCTGGGAATTTAAAATACTTTTCTCCTTTGGGTTGTTATTTAAAAACTGATGACCTGTATCCACCATCTTAGCCTTAAACCAACCCCGATCTTCATTGGATGTTGCGGCAAGAGGTTTGAGTTAGTTATACAAGTTTTCAAACTCATCATGGATGGCTAAATCCGTAAATTGCGTGCGAGGAACACAAAATTCAAGTTCAAGGGATAAAGCTTCTTTCTGATGAGTAGACAGAGTAATATGAGAAATATTTGTAACATATTTATCAGGATTCACTGGAAAAAGATCTACGCGGTTCCGATTATCAATTCCGGATTTAGCCATCCATGCTGAGTTTGAAAACTTGTATGACCAACTCAAACCTCTTGCCGCAACATCCGATGAAGATCGGGGTTGGTTTAAAGCCAAGATGGCGGATATAGCTCACCAGATTTTAAACAACAACCCAAAAGAGAAAAGTATTTTAACTTCCCAGCATTTCAAAGCCTTGAAAGAGCTACGGGAAAACTCTAATATAATAATTATGAAACCTGATAAAGGTTCTGGAGTCGTCATTATGAACAAAAGTGACTACAAATCTAAAATGATGTCTATTTTTGATGATAAAAGCAAATTTAGCCGTGATCCCTCCTCAGAAGATATTCAGTTGTTGCAGGGCACAGTGACAGCTAATCTAATGAAGCTTCATGGCCTAAGTGCTATAAGTAAAAGTAGGTATCTCAAAAATTAGTCTTACTGTAATAAACACCTGTTGTGCATACTTTAATGGACGACAGTGTTTTGGTATAACACAAGGTTGGTAGCATATATCCTAAGGCAGATGACTGTGAGCTATTAACTTATGTTAGAGAAATTGTCTTCACTCTCTTTTAGATGAACGACAAATACTAGTTCATTGTGAGTCGCATGTTAAATATCTTCTATAACTTTTCTCAAATCATGAACTGATTCTAATCAGCCATAACTCTGTATAATTTTATGGGATTCTCCTACTTTCACCTTAGTTTGAATCTAAAGTGTTCATACTAATTACCTAACTTTATAGTAGATGAATATACGACCGGTGACGCTTATGAACTGTGCTAAATTCCCATCCTGTTGATATTTGAGTTCGTCTTCATAGTCAGGGTAAACAGTTCTGTTTCATCTACTGTCACAGCTAAATATGAATCAGGAAAGAATTGAATGAGTCCAGAGAACTCCACGAGAAAATAAAAGCCAAATCATTTGCAGAATCAGAGACAAATATGGGATTTGTGTGACTTTAATGCAATTCCTCAACATTGTTTGGCTTTTTCTGGTTAATAGAAAATATAAATAGTATCTATGATTCTTTAACTGAAATGTTGACTCAAAGATTAGTAGTCGGATGAAATGTAAACAGTTATCACGCTTCACAAAAACAAAACAACATTCATGAGACTTTAGGAACTGGTAATATGTAATTCAACTCCAGGCTACAGTAACCACCCTTTTCTAAACATTTTGCCAATAATCTTTGTATTCAAATGAACTGTTGTAAAGATTTGACAGAATAGTTCTAAAATATTTGGGCGCCGAGTGAGAAGTAGACATTTGTAAAAAATTATATTTGTAAAATCTCAGTGAAACTGAAGTGAGTAATTCCAACGTTTCGTTCAGCAATTTGGTCCGAACTTCTTCAGAGAAATTAATCGAAATTAACATAACAGCGGTTAATATATATGAAAGAAACATCTCTTGTTTTTGAAACTTTGTCCAATCATGAGTAATGAAACAGGTATCAACATGTATAATAAACAAAATTCTATGAGCTGTGATCAAAATTTGACCTCGGACTTACAAATATTGGTCTACCTTTGTTAAACACTTTAAACAGAGTGCGTTTGTGTGTGTGTGGGTAAATAGTTGTAAACCATTTGTTAACGTCTCCATAGGAAGATATAGACAGTCAGAAATTTGACCAAGTATTATTAATTAGTGATACATATCCATTTTTATTTATTAATCAGGATTTGTTATGTATGTATCAGCTAACATCACGCTTTCATGTCTGTTCAAACTTTTAGTATCTAGAATTTTATGATTAGACGTATTTTCGAAATTATGGTGTTTAGGATTAGAGTTTAGTTGAAGCACACTGTCGGACTTATTGCTTTGTCTTCTTTCTGAAGATTGAGCTGCTTTATTCGACCTACTGGAGTTGTCAGGTGACTCGAATTACTCATTTCAATCTCGCTGAGATTTCAAAAATATAATTTTTTTTACAAATCTTTGTATTCCTTAATTCAAGAGTACGTTCGATTGCACATGTGTGTGTTTGTGTGTGGTTTTGTAAAAACAGCCAAAAGAAAGATGATATTCATCATTGAGAGATCACTTCAGGGAAGTAATCTTTCACAGTTTTTCTATAATTAGGCTATCCACCTTATCTACTAACCTGAGCACTGACTAACTGCTGTCAGAAATATGCTAATGTAATGTACTTAATGTTTCCCTGTGGATTGCTTTGTTAAGCTGATATCTATCCTTTGATTGTATGATATCATGCTTGATAAGTTGGTAATTCGAGCCTATGGTAAAAATTTTGTTGATTGTATATCACCTTAAGTGTTACACCGCTAAACACTCTTCAACATTATTAGTGTCTAAGATTCATGGATTTCTTGAATTGAGTTTTTTTTCTGGTAATTCTGAAATAAATTATTATGACGAATTCATTGTGTTGTTTGATTGCCTAATTTCACCACAGCGCAGATATACTTCATCTGGTAAACAATGTTAGCTTCCTTCTACTATTTTGCTATTACGTCTTTGGATGTGAAAAGCGTACAGTCCACTGACTGTGTTGGCTCTGAATGAAATCAGTTTGAAGAGATTTTCAGAAATGTTCTACTTATATTCTATGACAATCGAAACTGTATTTTACAAGAACCATTTGTAATTATAAGTAGAGCCAGTTATTTCAGTTTTAGAATAGAATTTGGGTACTGTAGTAGAGGATAATTCCATCATAGGATAGTTTTTGATTTGATAAAAAAAAAAGCACACACAAATATACAGTACTGTTTACTGATGACGTTTCGAGCACAATGTATGTACTGCTCATAATCATATCCGTGTATTCAAACGAGCAATAAGCTGTGTTCGAGTTGTCATCAGTGTTAGTCCTTTCTATTGAGGCTGGATGTTCTGTGCAGTCTGTTTCATGTGGTTGGAGTAACATCTAGGCACAAATCTTTTTGCATAGTTGCGCTTACACCTTTCTTATGCTAGTTTTTGTCATACAAGATATCTAAAAATAGCACTTTATTATATAACTCATTATGTCGTAAAGTTTGTGCTATGGAAAATACTACTTACTGATCAGTTAGTGAGTGCTTTTATCGACCACATACTCTGGTTATGATGAATGAGGAGTTTACATAACGTACTCAAATTTCCAGGTTGCTAATTATATTAGGATTTCGGTTGATTTAGCAACCACTCCATTTACAAAGCACGGATATTCCTTCTGTCTATGTGTAAATGTAATCATTGTAGTTTAGTGTGTGAATCCTTAAATGTCTTGATTAATCCTATTAGCGAATTAGAAGAATTCATGTGAAACGTAATGCGTTCTGCACAAATCTTTACGAGTTATGTCAAATCCATTCCATGTTTTAGTCCTACTTGTTTTGACCTCATTTGGCTTGGTGCCCTCCAGGATGGTTTGTATTTTATCTTTCTTGTTTTCAGTTTACTTCAGCCTTTGTTGCACTAAAGTTTGTTCGTTGTGATTCTAGGTATTACCAACTTTGAGAAAGGTTGCATTGATCATGACAATAAATAACCAGTTTCTAAATGTCTACGATTTTCATTTTGAGTTGGAATGCGTGCTTATATTTCCTATTTCAAGTAAACATGGGACAGTTGTTTTAGGACTGGATAGCCCAGATGGTGTGTAGCTCAGACACTTCCTCAAAACAGTAGCCACTACTCCTCACATCTAAGCTTTGTAAGTAGTGTGAAGTTAAGGGAAATGATGCATCAGTCTAATAATAAGCTTAGAGTGAGGACAAAAGCTATCGTGAAGGGCTTTCGATCACAGCAAGGTAAACGTCACAACAGATATTTTAGTTGCGTAAAATAGTCGATAGAACACCATTAAAATAGCCACACTTAATATCTGATATGATTACAGAGTTTCTCTAGGCCCGTAATATAAAATCAACTACCTTGAAGAAGTTCGAACCGTACATTGAACGCCGTCGTTCTACCTTTACAAATATACTGAAACGAAAACGCAGCAAGTTTGATTTGCGATAGCGTATATCTTCACCTTGAGTTAATGCATCTCAGAAGCTACTACTCCATAAGCAGTATATATTTATTTTAATTGAATTTTAGATTTTCCCGTCGATTGATTGGACCGAAGTGCTCTGTCTCAGGTTGAAATGTCGCCCAATCAATCGACGGGAAAACCTAAAATTCAATCAAATAATTGATATGACCCGTTGCACAAGAGGTGGCTCTCGTGGCTCAAGTGGTCTAGTGGATAACGCCTTGGCGTTTGAAACTATAGGCATTGGGTTCGAGTCTCGGTGGGAACATTATCGCTCACTGCAGAATGCAGGTACATCCAGATGGTGAGTTCCAAATAGGACAAAATGAGCATCCTGGATTCCACTGCTAGTCACCATCCACCAATTAAATATATATTTTTAATTTTCCTTTCTTAAATCCTCAGCATTCGATTTTTAACCTATAGGGAGTGTGTTGAAGTCGTAATATTTAAAGAAGCTAGTAACAGATGGTATTATTAACTTAAGTAGTCTTGTAGTTTATTGGCTTGACAGATTAACTAACACATTTTGTTAACTTGTATTCTTTTATGTATTTATTTTACTATTCATTTACTAGAATTTCTTTATTTTCAGCTTGCCTACAAATCTCCGATTGGATTAACACCTGGATATCAATAGAATGCTCACTAATGACTTGCCAGTTAAATGAATTTATATAATTTCTAATGAAAAGTTGTAACCGACGGGGTCCACCATTTCGGTTATTAGGATAGTTAGTTGTCGATAACGCTGAGCTCACTTCAACTTTATCACGAAGTTAGGAACCATGCTATATTGGATACTGACTGAATAGCTGAATGTAATGTAATGTAACCTGTGAATACTTCCGTGAATATGAGACAGCTGTCTATGGGCGTTCGAGTTTCACTAGTTTACTAGTTGATTATAGTTTATGATGAAGCTTACTTTGGAACTTTTGCTCTTAATTCCTTCTTGTGTTAAAGACAATCAATAAGAAAACATAAGGCTAAGTTTCCTACTTACTGGCTGTTCGGGCTGAATGGTAAAAATTTTGTCTGCAGAACTGGGTGATACAAGTTAGGGTTTCCAAGATGGCTTCAATTTCTTCGAGATCGCAGACACGCCTTGCTGGCGAATGCCAGTGAATAAAACGTCTAAGTTCAAGGCTTCTCGTTGATTCCCTCTAACTATCTAACATCAAATCAAAGTGCATCACGACAGTGGGTCACCTAGCCTGGTGAACATATTACAAAATTGATTGATGCATGACACTATGTGGTGGTGTGATACAGACAATGTGTTTCGACAACACAATAAGAAGACGTAGTTTATCTGAAACGTGTAATGTATTGGCGCAACACATTTCGGACATTCTGATCACACACGTACTTGTCATACACAGTTTTTATATAATGCAAGAAGGCATGAATAATTACAATACAGGTCTGATTGTATACAGGTCAAGGTCACAAATAATGGGTAGGGAGACACAAAAGGTGTGGGTAAGAAAGATAAAAGGAGAAAAAAACAAGGCAAAGAAGGGGTTGAAAATATTAGGAAGTAAATTAGTCCTTGGTTCTAAATTGAATTACCAAGGCAGGTTTAAGGTGATGACAAATAATTTTTGGACACATAAGGCAGGTTTAAGTCTTTTTATGGCTAAGGCTTCAATGAATTTAAGTATGTGGCCCAACCTCGTTTTATATATCGGCTTAAAGGCACTGTTGAAATCAACCTTATGACCCGTCTCTATAATATGCTTGGCTATAGATGATGTTGGACATCTATTTCCGGGTTCAATTGTGTCTGGTGATTTCATTTGTTGCTGCAGTCACTTTGTCACATCCCACTGTGTTTATCAATTTACATGTATGTGTGGAGACACGTACATAGGGAGGACCCATCGGTCTTTGCAGGTTAGGGCTACAGAACACATTCCAAAGTGGCTGCAACAACAAATGAAATCACCAGACACAATTGAACCCGGAAATAGATATCCAACATCATCTATAGCCAAGCATATTATAGAGACGGGTCATAAGGTTGATTTCAACAGTGCCTTTAAGCCGATTTATAAAACGAGGTTGGGCCACATACTTAAATTCATTGAAGCCTTAGCCATAAAAAGACTTAAACCTGCCTTATGTGTCCAAAAATTATTTGTCATCACCTTAAACCTGCCTTGGTAATTCAATTTAGAACCAAGGACTAATTTACTTCCTAATATTTTCAACCCCTTCTTTGCCTTGTTTTTTTCTCCTTTTATCTTTCTTACCCACACCTTTTGTGTCTCCCTACCCATTATTTGTGACCTTGACCTGTATACAATCAGACCTGTATTGTAATTATTCATGCCTTCTTGCATTATATAAAAACTGTGTATGACAAGTACGTGTGTGATCAGAATGTCCGAAATGTGTTGCGCCAATACATTACACGTTTCAGATAAACTACGTCTTCTTATTGTGTTGTCGAAATTCATAAAGGGAACTAATTGCTTTAAATTTTTAAAGAGAAGACAATGTGTTCCAACGGAATGTGACTCTCACATATTCCCATAGTTCGATACTGCATCAGCTACAGAGTACTGTGTATATTTGAACATTCTATTCCATGTGGTTTAATGTAAACCAAAATCACACGCTCAGTGATTGGTTAACAAATATAAACTGTATAT
Organism: Trichobilharzia szidati; assembly: GCA_944472155.2. Lineage (NCBI taxonomy): Eukaryota > Metazoa > Platyhelminthes > Trematoda > Strigeidida > Schistosomatidae > Trichobilharzia > Trichobilharzia szidati. Next base: position 93,712,992 of record OX235273.1, read on the forward strand.
ATATAAACAGCGGTTTGATCATTTGAGAATATACCTTGGCTTGCGTGTCTTGTGCCTTCTGTTGTTACAACTAGGTACAGCCTAGTGACTGAACGATGCAATCCCCTCTTATCTTCATTTTTGAGTAGAACATTTGAACAAATATGTCTACTGTATCTCCCTACCAATGTGATTAAGTTTTCTGAAAAAAGACAACAGTGGAATTTCATTTTTTTCTCTAAAAGTTGTATTTGTTGGCGTTTCCATCTTTTTATTTCGAAATATGATAGCGGATTATATAACTGAGGATAAGAATAATAATGTCTTCTCCAGTTTTAATCAAATACTCATTCGAGTTGGTACATCAAAATTTTACAATAAAATATGAGTGTATAATGCATTTCAACAGAGGAATGTTTTCTTTTGTTCTGTTTTTTTTTCTTTCAAAAATATATTTATAAGTAATAACTATGTAGTATACTACGTACGTACAAAAAATATATATAAAAATCTCTTGGTAAATTATATGCAGAAGGGAGTTTATTTTTGAAGGGCTTTCTTTTTTTCATGTTTCGTATTATCATGAATTGTGATTATAATTCATATTATATCTGTGCATGTTGTTTAGGTTTGCCTCACCATCATCATAATCAAAAGAAATTCTCTTTAGACTAGTTGTTATAACGAATCTATGTTTAACTCTATGCATCAAGTATATCGTTAAAACAGTGAATGCGATAAGTATTATTGTTCCGAGGATCAAAAGAGCCAAAACGGTGGGATGTACTAAAAAGAACAGGGAAATGTTAAAAATTATTACATGTAAGCAAAATTAATGCTAGCTACAACAAAACAGCAACAACAACGCCTGTAGACTGCTTACATTTAACACTTACATATTGAACTACTGCGTTCAGTAATGTACCCTCTTAGCATAGAACCTTGTGTAAATGTGCACCAGTTCAAGTTACCACAGCTCATGAAAGCTCATATAAAGGTACAGAAGAGAAATTTAATTAAACAAAAAAAGCGGAATTGAACAACCATATGGAGGATAGTGCGAATTTGATGAATCTCAGAGATTACAAAAGTTGAGAAAGATTCTTAGCTATGATTCTTAGTGCTTCGAGGATCCCATTTCAGCAGTCTACACATCCCTATGTAGCTTAAACCCCTTCAGTCAAAGACTTTATAGACTGGTGTAATGTTTTGGTCTGTCCATGTCTAACTCTGCTCCAATCAGATTCTGTATCAGCTGACATCGTTGATGAGGAAGCTGATGGTTTGTCACGCATAAGACGTGTCCTAGCCATGTTAATCGATGCAGCTTCATAACTTAATCGATTGATTTTCCCTATATACCTAAATTCACTATTACTCACAATATGATACCAGTTGACACTGAAGATAGAAAGCAAGCACCCATGGTCAGTGAATGTTCCTCAGTACACAAGTCCTTTGATCGATAGAGCACTATCATGGCTACACGCGAGATGACGTAGGCATAAGCCACTTGTATCCGTGCTGAGATTTTGTTGGCAGTCTGTTTATTATGTCTGACGCGAATTACCAGATAAATGAGTTGGCAAACACGCTTCGGCACTCCACTCCTTATCTTTTAACTACAGGTCGGTGCAGGACAGTCCCACAGCACCATCTTACATTTGATCAGGGGGAATCTCATGCCAAACATACTAAGATTTCTGATCAATGTGTTCAGAAGACTGTGTATTTTATTGGTGTCTTCATCCATGAGGACACTATCATCTACATACGCAACTTCTTCCTGGTAACAAGTCAGTCCGTAAGGCGCTAAAGTCGACTAAAGCCACATGCGTTAGTACACCGTCCATCAAATGGAATAAAAATGGTGATACTGATAGTCAATGACGAACAGCACTAGTTGTCATCATAAAGTGTTATCTGAGTTCATCAGTTTTAGCAGACTGCCTCGATTAGTGCAGCATACTCTGTCGGTACTGCTTTCACAGCCAGAAATTGTCAAAATACCTTTCTATCAACGGAATCTAATTCCTCCTTGAGATCACTAAATAAGGTGAGTATTTGACACTGGTAAATATGCCTATGTTCCGACATCTGTCGAACGATAAAGAAATAGCCAATACATACTCTTCCTGGTCTAAAGCCTGCTCTGTTTTCTTGGGTTTCTTCTTCCTTAGCACCAATTAATGTATGCAGGATATTACGTTATTCATGTTGATCCCTCTGTGATTAATACGGGTTATTAATATATTGGCACCATTCTGGCTGGACATTACCAGATTCATTCACACTACCTAATATCTCAATTAATCCGGCCAATAATTCTTCTCATCTCCTTGAAAAACCTCTAGAAAAATACCATCAAGTCCCACTGCTTTGTCTCGTTTCAGAATAGAGACGGCTTTTGCTGCTTCGGTTACGGTTGAAGGACTGTTGTCCATATCCCATTCAGGTAGATGTTAGATGCTAGGGAAATTCAGCATGGCTGTAGGCCTGAGGATTAGTTATAGTGCTATATTTCTTGGAAATTGTTTCCCTTAGCAATGGTTTTTAGAGCTTGTTTCCTTAACGAGTAATCAGGTGTTGCCTACTGCCTGCTCATACATGCTCCTGGCTTTTGATTAGGAAACTCGTAGTCAGTTTGCATTTAAGCAGATTCCATGCTTCATCATGTTCTTCATCAGTCTTCTTGCGCCTATCATTTCGAATGAAACAATAGAAATCGATTGGCATTTGCTAGCCTTTGGTTTCAGACTATCAACAGCTTTTATCGCCATTTATATGTATATAGTAGATACTATATGACTGTCAATTAGAACTGTAAGTTAAAATTCATTGATTTTTTCTAAAACCATAATGCTTTAGTTGCATTCATGCGGAAGTGAATATAATTTATAATGTAAAGTAATTATCTTCTTCACTGCCATACACAGAACTCTATTTAGCCTATCTTGTGTATTTATTATCGTGACAACTATTTGTTTATCACAGCTACGTGTTACTGACAGTCTAAAGTTGATATAAATATGTTAGATAAGTTCATTTAATTGACTTTATTTTTTATAAAGGCACTATCTTTGATGAAAATGCCTTTACACTTTTGTACTTCTAGTTAACTATGTGTATTAAGAATAATGTAAACAGCCTACATACTTTGTATGGCTCTTTTAAAATAATTTATATATCACAATTAGCCTTGGTTGTTGGAATAAAACTAAACTACATCTCTAGAATCTTAATCTAGTCTTTCTTCATTAAAGTAGTTCTGTAAGGTTTGTACTTTGTCTGGGTAAGAGTTACATTATACACCTCAAAGAGTGAATGCCTCTATAGCCCCTTACACATTATGAGTATCAAAATGAAATTCATATCATAGTCAACAATTAGGCACAAAATTTTGTAAAAGAAAACTCATTTTCTATTTATAGTTAGAAAAATAACCATATCAGTATGAATACTTATATTATCTGTAGTTTTGAAAAATTAGAATTTTAAAGCATTATGTGGGTCGGTGGCATAGCGGTTAGGACGCTCGCCGACCATAAACATGGTCCGGGGTTCGATCACCGGCCGACCCACTCCTTTACCTCGCTAAGCCAGAACTAAAGCTGGTGAAGAGCAAAGGTTGGGCATGAGGTTAGCAACCCTATCCTGTAAAAATAAACACTGCTACAGAAACTTCAAGCCTCTAGCTTGAAGCCCTATGTTCCACTGGGAACGTGAAGGAATTAAAAAAAAAGCATTATAACTCCTCTCTCTGACGACACCCAATGACATTCAACGTGTATCGTCAAATGAATAGATTACTATGTTAGAATGACTCAGGGACTGAATTGCCACCAGGGAATAATCTCGTTGACTTAGAATATACAGATGATTTAGTCCGCCCTCCTAGGTGAAGACACTGACTAAATCCAGCAGAGTCTTCTGAACACATTGAAAGACAGCAATCTTCGAATGTTTGGCATGCGATTCGCTCCTGCTGTCAAATGTAAGACGATGCTACAGGACTGGAATGGACTACATTGACTCACAACTTAGAAATAGGGAGTGAAGTGGTTGGTGGAGTGTGTTAACCACTTCACTTATTTCGGAGGTTGCATCAACCAGCCCTAACGGGTTGATCGCTGACGAAATGTCAGCACGGATACAGAAGGCTAGTTTCGCATATGACAGTTTACGCTGTCTCTGGCTTAGTAAACGTGATATCCGACTGGCTATCGACCAAAGGGCAAGTGTACTGCTCAGCAGTCCGCTCCGTCCTCCTTATGGCTGTATGATCTGGCCATTCAGAGTGGGAGATACGAAGAGGCTAGCTGTCCTTGATCATAGGTGCCTGTGTTCTGTCTCCACTGTTAAGTGGCATAATCGGGTGAGTAATATTGAGGTTAGGCTTCAGTTGAGTGCTGGGTAAAGAGGGAAAATCTACTGACGAGGTTGTGAAGGTGAATCGATTGAGATGACTAGGTCATATTTTACGTACGTCTAGCCATCACCTTCCTCGACAACGGGTGATGTTAGCTGACATGAGATAGATCAGGTTGGAAAAGAGCTATCTAGTGATGGTCAAACCAAAACATGGCTTCATCAGTCAATGAAATCCACAACAGTTCGTGTAAGCTACGTGGGGGGTTGTAGACTGTTGTCTGGTTGGGGTCTTCGGGATGCCAAAAACTAGTGGCTGGAGTCCATGTGTTATATGACTCAAAATCGTTCTCAGTGGTGGCGCAGATTCATTCACTCTCTGTTATATCTGCCCTATCTTAAAAAACCTTATTGCTTTTCTATGTTACTATTCTTTCTTCCTCATGTTTCTGCTTATTGTCGTCCTTCGGAATCTCTGTTTTTCTCTTTTGTTTTCTTTTTTGCTCTACATGGAGTGTGGCAACTTGAACTGCTGCACTTCTGTTCAAAGTTCTATGTTGAAACCAGTCAGTCAATTAGACAATTTTCTTTCTGTTTACCAGATAGCCTTATACATATATACATTTGTGATATAGTAATTTCCTCTTGTTTTTAATTGATAATCATTCTTTCAATTATATGCAACAACACATATCCTTCAGTGATATACTTTCGTGGTTCTTCTCGTCACTTCTTACAATAATAACTGACTGTGACATGCATCATTTTAGGCCCAGATACTCTCTTCCTTGTTGCGTTAGTTGTGAAATAACTTCAGTGCTGAAGGGAATGTGTTCAATCCTTAGATTATAACCCAAAAAATTAACTATTCATCGACCTTTGTGAAGTAATACCGTCCTGAATGTTTGACGTTTGAACTGGAATTTCGAATTGTTGTTCGCTGAAAATGGTGTACATTTTTCATTCAAGTGGCCAACTGTTGTTCTAAAGTACATTTTATTTTGATTTAACTTTGACAGTTAGGCTATCGCATCCAGTTCATAACACAAAATTAGTGTATTGTATGACAAAGGATTATATGTATATTGACACAATCAGTCATGACAAAGTGACCTATTATTATTATGATTATTGTTCCCTTGGGTTCCTAGTGGAACATAGGGCTTCAACTGCACGTCTCCACTTGCTTCTGTCTTCTGCTGTACTTTTCACTTGCATCCATGTTAGTCCATACTGTTTCAACTCCTCTTCATACGATCTCCTCCATGCCACGCTTGAATGTTCCACTCGCCGCTTCCCTTTCGGGTTCCACTCGACCACTGGCCTGACGCCCGATGTCACCCAGTGGCCTCCTCAGCGAGTGTCCAATCCATCCCCACTTTCTCCTGTATATTTGTTGAGCGATTGGTTCTTGTTTTGTTTGTTCCCATAGTTTCTTGTTGGTTCTTGTTCTTTCCGGCCATCTGATCTTCAGTATAGAGCGAAGACAGTTGTTGATAAATGTCTGCAACAGGCTGTTGGAAATATTCTTTGTGACCCGCCGCCAAGTTTCTGATCCGTATAGAAGAAGTGACTGACTTGACGTTTGTATTGAAAATCCGAATTTTGTTGTTGACGCTGAGTTGAGTGACGAAGATTTCCAGATTGGTTTCAGGTTGATGAATGTGTTTCTCGCCTTCCCAATTCTCGATTTGACATCCTCGTCCGTTCCATGTGCCTTAGTTGAGACAATGCTCCCTAGATAAGTGAATGAAGTAACCTCTTTCAAATCCCTCCCGTTGATGGTGATTGGCGGTGGATGTTGCTGTTGCTGTTGTTGTTGGTTGGTTATTTTCATAACCTCCGTCATGTCCATGTTCACCTGGAGTCCTGTCTTCTCTGGCCACTTCTTCGACCAGTTTGTCGGTTTTCGCTTGTAAGTCTTCGATTTTGTGTGACATCAAACATAAATCATCCACGCGCGAAATCCAGGTCTTCTAGGTTCTTCGCGTCGGTCCAGGATATCCCTGTCTTCTCGTTTCCCACTGACAAAGTGACCTGCTTTTCTATTATTTTTTAATATGATCAGTATTCCAGTAATCTTATCTTCCCTATTATTTACTGACAAAACTTTGGTAACAGTTACATCTTAGTAATGAAGAGATGGATTTCACTGCTCCGTAGTCTAGTCTATAATGTTTTGTAGATTGAAGCAACTACAAATACATATTTAAGCATCAAAGTGTGAATGTGATAGAGTTATTTCCATTTGATGAATTGTCAACTACACAGGACTGTAAAGTCTTGATTTAACTGATTTAGCTGATATTAGACATATCCAGTGTTCAGATGATCTGTCAATGCTTCATATCTGCAACACTCAATTTGTATTAAAACTCAACTAATTAATGCATAGTGGACTTGAAAAAAAAGCTAGAAGAATGCAATGAATAGGATAAATTCTAGAAAGGACAGTATACATAGAATTCCGTCGTAACGTTTCCAGTTTATGTAACATTAAAGAAGTTAAGATGACATTCTAATATGCGTAAACCTTGAGTGCATTCCTATATTACTTTCTCAAATGGATATATTACACAGTCAAATGATAATTCTATGTAAAAGATAGTGATTAACTTACATCGACAGTATTCTGACCGGCTGTAACCCCCTACATATTGCCATCCAAAATTACACACGCATTTGATACCATTCATAATGTCGACACAATGAGAATGTGGCGGACAAACATTGTGACAGTCACTGCATACTCGTTTCATTGTATTGGCTGAAATAAAGATAAACGTATATATATATATATTATATATTAGTGACGTTTTCGTATTTTTCTCATGTGCTGTTTATTACAAGAATATAATTTTTAATTAATTTAAGAAGTGGATAAAACACAGACAACAAGTGACTTGCTTTTAAGTAATTAACCAGACTAAATTGGTTGGAGGATTTCGTGATGAGCTGATATCAGTTAGAGAACCATTGGAAGACCTGGGAGTACCGGACAGCTGTTTCGTCCTAGTTTGGGACTCTTTGATAGTATGCACCCAACACCAGGGTTCGAACCCACGATCCTCTGGTTACTCATTAAGCCACTGGGACCCGATCCAATGGCCGAGTGGCTTAATGGTCCACGAGCTCGCCTTGTAACCAGAAGGTCGTGGGTTCGAACCCTGGTCTTGGGTTCATACTGCCTAAGAGTCCCAAACCAGGACGAAACAGCTGTCCGGTACTCCCAGGTCTTCCAATGGTTCTCTAACTGATGTCAGCTCATATTAATATATGTGTAAAACTTGGGCACTGTGGTAGTAAGTAATTCCATATTAGTTTGTTTATTAGATGTATCACACAGTGAAACAGTATTATTTACTGGATGAAGTTTCGAATATCAGCTCATCATGAAATCCTCCAACCAATCTTTCTGTCTAATGTCGAGTCATAATGCGAACTACTTACTTATTTACTTTTATATACTGTTTTATTCCTTTACGTTCCAAGAGGAACATAGGGCTTCAAGCTAGAGTTTTGAAGTTTCAGTAGCAGTGGTTTCATTTTTACAGAATGAAGTTGCTAGCCTCAAGCCCAACTTTCCCTCTTTACTGGCCTTCCTACCGGCTTACCAATGTTTAGGAGTGCGTCAGCCGAGGGTCGATCCCCGGACCACGTGTGTGGTTAGCGGACGTTCTACCGATGAACCACCAACGCACAAGGATATCATGATAACTAGTACTTATTAATACTCTTCATCCAATAACCTTATCTCTAGTGCACGCATCAGTCAATCTTCGCTGCTGAATAATTCCAGTTTCTATTTAGACTTGGTTAGTATATAGCGTCTGATACTGATAAGGATTTGTAAGTTTTATACTGTGTGACATATAGTGAAAAATTCCTGGATAAAAGGACGATGGTTGTAGTAGAAATTAAGATAAGTTGAGCAAAACTGGGAATCAATGCAGGAAGCATGAAATGAACAGATATAATCAGAAATCGAATACTCTGTGCTACTTGCAGTTTCAAATATAAAGATGTATTTTACTATTCCTGTAGGAAAGTTAACCCAGTAAACAATTTTTCACTAAAACCCTGTGTATTCTCTGAGGGTGAATGTTAAGTTAAAGGGTTCTAAGTTCAACAATGAAGTTGTACTAAGTAATCCACACAATACGCCATCTTACTATAATCATTCATGAATCAATGCATACTTTTAGTCGAAATTCGAATCTTATGAACGTTTTATGATCAACTAGTTCAAATTTAATCCTACAACGTCATTATAGAGTTTTCGATGTAGTTGTGTTCTCTGAGCTAGATGATTTATTTGTGAAGCTTCATTGCTTTCATTTGAAGTTGAATTGAAGAATGCACTGAGGGTGTTGCCTAGTAGGGCAATGAAAGCTTCGCAAATAAACTATTCAACTCAGAGAACACAACTATGTCAAAATCATCCATCTGAGCTACAAATCTTCTCCATCATATCATTATAGAGTTATACAACATAATTTCAAGCTAACATTACTATATATGGTATTTGAATCTGCTAATAAGTATAATTTATAAATTTATATAAATTCACAACAACTTACAAACAATTCTAAAGTTAAAGTTTTGTAAATTGAAACTTAGATTATAAAATCTACTATTTTGTATAAATGTATCCAGTAATAAATTTTCAGAAAGTTGTGTTGCTCTTATTGAATTATAAACGATATCATGCACTGCAAAAACAGTATTTGCATCTGATGGGATAAAATCAGCCACAGTACAAGAAGGTCTTTCATAATACGGCGTCTGTTCTGTTGTAATTCTTGACATGATCTAATTGATTTACAATAGTCCATAATGTCAAATTTCATTGAAATGAAAGTTAGAAGTGGAAAAAAAAACAAAGAAAAAAGAAGGAAAATTAACTGAACTTTTTTAAAGCCAAATGATATGAATAAGTCAGCAAATTCTTTGAAGCAATAAGGTATATGTACTGAATAAGGTAAATGTACTGAAAAGTTGCAAAACAATCGAATCTCACTTTAAGTTTCCGGATTCGCCAGAAAAATATGTTTTCAACTATTCTAACATATCTTTGTCTGATATTCAAATGCAAATCCTATTTCTCAGTCTGAAGTTCTCTACTTTTTCGTCCAGAGTCAACGAATTAGACACAAAAGTTCAGTTTGAAAATCTCATGAATCAAACACATGACTTGAGTCCAACGTCTAGGGAAGACGTTGAACAATTTAAATCTGCATTACTTCATTGTTATTACCAGTACCAAAGAACGCAAGGCAGACAACGACATATGTTATCAAAAGAACACAAAAGACACCTTAATGAATTGCTTAACAACAAAAACATAATACTGATTCGTCCAGACAAAGGATCAGGTATTGTCATTCTTAATCGTGATGACTATGTCAACAAATTATGTACCATTCTGAGTGATGAAGAAAAATTTCAAAAATCACCCGATCGAAAAGACAAGACAGAGAATATTGAGAAAGAATTATCAAAAACTTTGACAAAACTAAAGCAAGAATGCGTCATTACTCCATATATGTTTGAACAGCTTAAACCATCTGGTTCAACTCTCCCCCGTTTATATGGTCTTCCAAAGGTGCACAAAGATGATGTCCCTCTGCGACCTGTATTGGATATGCTGAATTCACCGTATCACCCTACCGCTAAATGGCTTGCGGAAATTCTGGAACCAGTGAGATTAAATCTATGTAAATATAGTCTTTCGGACACTTTTGACTTTGTCAGTTGTGTTGATGAAATTAATGTGTCTGGTAAGCATATGATTTCGCTTGATGTTTGTTCTTTGTTCACAAATGTACCACTAGTAGACACTATCTGCTATCTATGTGAGTATATTGATTCAAATAGCATGAACATTGGGTTACCAACTGAATATCTTAAACAACTATTATTAAGATGCACACTGAATGTGCAATTTAGATTTAATGATGTCATCTACAATCAAAGGGATTGAGTTGCAATGGGGTCTCCTTTAGGACCGCTCTTAATGGACGTCTTCATGGCAAGCTTAGAGAATGGCCCACTAAAGGAAACCATCGGTAGTTTGTTTATGTATAAAAAATATATAGATGACACTTTCATTGTATGCGACGAAAACTCTTCAACTGCCGAACTTCTTGGAATATTTAATGGTTCTCACCCATCTTTGCTTTTCACGGTCGAATAAGAGTCGAATTCCTCCCTTCACTTCCTTGATGTTAAGCTAGATAGGTTAAGGTCGATTTACCGAAAGCCAACATTCACTGGGCAGTACACTAACTTCAACAGTTGGGTACCTTTAGGGAGAAAGAGAAATCTCATTCATTCCTTATGCTCTAGAATTCGAAAAATCTGCTCTGCAGAGGCAATCGATAGTGAACTAGATAACCTTCGATCAAATCTCCTTAATAATGGTTATCCTATAAGGTTTATCGAACGTAATATCAAGAAAGAACACGCCCCGAGACAAATCACAGTGCCAAAGAAGAAACTGTTTATGAGTCTGGCATTCAAAGGTGACACCATTTCGGAATTGATTAAAAATCGTCTATCTAAATGTATTAAACGTACTTTTCCTGCAGCTGACTTACAACTAGTTTTTACCAGCCGAAATATGATTAGACAATGCGTCAAGGATAGATTACCGCTTTTGTCCACATCCATGTGTATTTACTCTTTTACCTGCTCTTGTGGAGCTGTTTATATTGGACGTTGTAAGCGTAATCTCTGAAAACGTGTAGCTGAACACTATCCAGTCTGGTTAATGAAAGGCGAACGTAGAACTGCGAAGTCGTCTATTTGTGATCACCTGTTAGAGTCAGGTCATTTAGCCCCACGTGATTCATCTTTCAAAGTTATCTACATGGCAAAATCGAATCGATCCAAAAGTTTACGTTTTCTTCACTTATGCATAGCCGAAGCTTTAGCTATACATGAACAGAAACCTAGATTAGGTGTTCAAAAACGTTTTGTCAAACCCGTTTCCTTACCTTGGTCATAGTAATGTTCTTTCTAGTTTTTATTTTATTTTACCACTTGAATTCTTTCCACTTCACTTCACATCTTCATTCTTATCGTAATCGTACTCTTATTTTATAAAATTTTTAGACAACACTTGACATTTTTAAAACATTTTTGATTTCAATTCACTTATAAAACAATCTTTAATAATTTTGTAATTTATCCACTTCAACTCTACCCCTTATAACATTTTAATTATCGTTATTCTTATCACTTATATATGTATATCGACTGAGCAATTATTTAGTGCCACTTAATGACCTTTTCTGTAATATAAATACGACTGTACAGCTTGAAAATGAAGTCGTTGAAAAGAAATTTCTTTGCTGAACAAAAACTGTGTTTTTACTTATGAATAAATGGGTATTTTTCGTGAGGAATACGGTATATGTGAGCTATACACTCTTTTATAATTCATTTGAAGCCTTTTTATTGTCTTGAATTTCCAGACTGCATCCCTGAAGAGGATGTTAGCTAATACCACCTATTTTTAGGTATACGGAGACAGGGTTGATATTTTTCAAAGAACACGAATTATATGATGAGTAGTGATTGGAGACGAAACAAAAAGTAGTCCATGAACAACTACTCCGATACTTTATTAGGTGAGGTGAGCTGTGAGACTCAACTGATAAACAGGTTCTCATTCCACTGTCATCATCAGTTACTTTATTTAATCATGAGTCTTTGTAAACAACAGACCTTGAGTTACGTTCCGTGAAATACTATGACTTTGAAGGTGGTGACGATTAATGAAGAGAACCATAGAATTTCAGCGTTGTTTGTTTTTGTTTTCATCATTTGAAAGCATTTATGGGAGGCCTAATATTTCGGATATATATATATATATATATATATATATATATGGTTCTAATGAAATCTACTAAATACTGTTATGATATTTATTTTTTTTATTTTTGATTTACAGCTTGATTTCCACACCGTATTTTCAGTACAAGTGTGGAATTTTCAGCATGGATATCGGTTGCCCAAATTCAGGCATACCATAGATATCGGGTGTGCGCCGGCAGGGGATCGAACCCCGGACCATATGCATGGTCGGCGAGAGTCCTAACCACTGTGCCACCGACGCCTGGTAAATTAATCAACTAAATAGGAACATTACTATGATTGTGAAAGATTTCGCGTTTATAATTTTAATTTTTTGAAGAGTAGCAGTAGTAATTGTTGTCTTGATCGAATTCTTCCTTGACACATTGTTTAGGTGGGTGTAAAGCTAATGTCCCACTTGATATTATTTGACATTAGTAAAAAATTATATTTGTAAAATCTCAGCGAAATTGAAATGAGTAATTTCAACGTTTCGTTCGGCAATCTGGTCCGAACTTCTTCAGGGAAATTAATCGAAATTAACATAACAAATGTTTATATATAAAAAGGAACATCTCTTGTTTTCAAAAACTTTCTCCAATCATCAGTCAGCTCAATCTTCAAAAAGAAGACAAAGCAATAAGTTCGACAGGGGGCTTCAACTAAACTCTAATCCTGAACACCATAATTTCGAAAATACGTCTAATCATAAAATTCTAGATACTAACAGTTTGAACAGACATGAAGTTGTGATGTTAACAAATCCTGATTAATAAATAAAAATGGATATGTATCACTAATTGATAATACTTGGTCACAACTCCCGATTGTCTATATTTTCTTATGGAGACGTTAACAAATGGTCTACAGCTATTTACCCAGACACACGAACACACTCTGTTTAAGGTGATTAACAAAGGTAGACCAATATTTGTAGGTCCGAGGTCAAATTTTGATCATAGCTCATACAATTTTGTTTATTATACATGTTGATATCTACTGTACTGTTTCTGGAATAAAGCAAATTATTATTATTATTTCATGAATCATCTAATCTTCAGTATAGAGCGAAGACAGCTGTTGTTGATAAAGGTCTGCAACAGGCTGTTGGAAATATTCTGATCCGTATAGAAGAACTGACTTGACGTTTGTATTGAAAATCCGAATTTTATTTTTGATGCTGAGTGACGAAGATTTCCAGATTGGTTTCAGGTTGATGAATGTGTTTCTCGCCTTCCTGATTGTTGATTTGACATCCTCGTCGGTTCCTCCTGTAGCTGAGACAATACTCGCTAGATAAGTGAATGAAGTAACCTCTTTCATATCCCTCCCGTTGATGGTGATTGGCACTGGATGTTGCTGCTCTTGTTGTTAATTTCATAACCTCCGTCTTGTCTATGTTCACCTGGAGTCCTATATTCATTGGCTGCTTCTTCCACCAATTTGTCGGTGTTCGCTTGTAAGTCTTTGATTTTGTGTGATATCAAACATAAATCCGCGAAATCCAGGTCTTCTAGGTTCTTCGCGTCGGTCCAGGATATCCCTGTCTTCTCGTTTCCCACTTTCTGACGCATAATCCAGTCCAGTAACTAGATAGTGACTGTAATATTATTTTGGGTTAATATTTACCATAAAATGTGTGTCAAGTTTATTACTTACAAAGTCACAACTCCTCCTTGTAAAATACTCAAATCTTTCATTAATTGGAACCCTTTCGAAGTCTTGAACACTGATAGGTTTCATTTGATCGTCTAATATTTCAGTGAATATACCAAAATGCGTATACACTAAAATGAAATAGGAGAAAAATAAACAACAGGCTGTTTATATTATTATTACTATTACTATAGTCTAAGAAAGTTGATAATATTCAAAGAAACACTGCTTAATAATGAGTTTCAGAATAATATTTTCTAATTATCTATTTCTCATCCCAATGATCAGCTTTATCTTGATGAATGCCTTGATTTTACCAAGACTAAGAACTCGAGGTTGCCTATCTGATGTTTGCTAGGCGTAAAATCCAGGATGAAAGTTCCAGCATATTTGAAATTTGTCATTTAGCTGGTACTTGTTTCCCATTAAGTGTTAGTATCCCAACTGGCTCTCGCTAAGCCCATTAGGTTTAACGGATAATATCTAAGCGTTTAAAGTGATGAGTACTCTGTTTTTGAGTTTCAACAGGAACGACATCACACTCTGGAGTATATACGCTCAGAGGAAGAGTTTAACATAGAACGAAACGTGTCGGCCATAACCAAACAAATAACTTGGAATATTTTCTAGCTATCATGTTTACGAAACACACTGCTAAGATATGTTGTAATCGGTATCTCAAGCCGCAGCAACACGCTCACTGTCTTACAAATAAGGAAGCCTGATAGGCTAGGTTATTCACAAAAAAAACAATAAGGTTACTTTTCTATAATTTTGTAGCAGAGCAAACATGACTGTAAAGTACGTATTATGAGGATCTGTTTTGTTTTAGTAGTCATCTATCTATTTTAAAACAATAAATTCCACATTCACTTAGTTGATAAAACTTTTTCAAAGGACGGTAGAGATAATCAAACATAAACACTTTTAAAGATAACTTTTGTAAAACGGATACCCGTTTGCAGTTGTATTAAGATGGAATATTCTACTCTTAATGACTCAAAGATAATCAATGAATCTGGGGAGAAAAATTATGCTTAAATAATGAACATTGTCATATAATTTTTTCACAAGAATCAACTTCTGGTTTGACAGTCTTAAAATGGCATCTATCAACAGATTATTCCTTATCAGACAGAACGTAGAACAAATCTCGCGTTGGTCTGTTCTGGGGAAATAATAAAGTTGCCTCCCTACTAAAATAAATTTCGACTCTTTGATTTATGGAGGGAAAGAAATAAAACATATTTAAGCTGTTGTCATTTGTAATACTAAAGTGGTCACACGGAAACTACACTGGCTAAATTTTTACATCTAGTGAATATGAAGGAAATAACAATGGGAGAAAGAAGTTTTCTAGTCGAATTTTAAAAGATTTTTCAGCCCATTCTCTGTGTTCAGAAAAAGTTTGTTCAGTCTACCTTCTTCGCTTCGCCTTAGGCCCAAACCTAAAAATAGTTATCTCCCCCGGTGACACCTGCTAACTGTAAATATTATTTGCTGTTTTTATTTATTTGTAATATTAACTGTATTGCCAATATCATGCTGATCTGTAATTGTACACTTTAATCTGTGTTTCACAATTTATTATTATTATATAATTTTATCGATATGTGAAAGTAGTTATTTACCCCTATACCTCTACTAGTATGCACATTCTACCTTTACATTCATGACTGCCTAGATTATGTAAACACTTGAATGAATTTGTCGTGGTTATTATTTTTCAAGAGATGATTTGTAAGGATTTGAATTGTTTTCCGAATTTGACCATGGTTTGATATCAGTTACAGAACCACTGAAAACCAGGGAGTACTGGACATCTGTTTCATCCTAGTTTTTAGAATCATCGGCAGTACGCACCCACCACAGGGGTTCGAAACGCGGACCTTCCGGTTACAAGGCAAGCTCAGCCACTGGGACCCGACTGAGTGGCCCATGAATTTTAACTTCTACTAATTCGTGGTTTTAGCGCGACCAACAGCCAGTGTCATTGGCAGGGAAATCCATCCTCACTCCTGACTGGATGGATGTCACTGGTCACAACTTCTTACCAGAACTCTAGGAAACTCCGTCCTGTAACAAGTCACAAGTGAGCATCAGATAAATTTTCAAGAGTTGATTTGTAAGGATTTGATATGTTATCCGAGTTTGACGACGGATTGATATTATTTTTATGATTACCTCCATTATTATTATTATTTATATTATTGTTTCCTTTAATTCCTAGAGGAACATAGGGCTTCAGCCGCGCGTCTCCATTGCGTTCGGTTCTCTGCTAGAGTCTTCACCTGGCTCCAAGTCTGCCCACACGCTTTCATCTCCTCTTCACATGACCTCCTCAAAGTCACCCTTGCACTGACGACCAACTCGCCGCTTCCCTTCCGGGTTCCACTCGAGCAATGGCTTGTCTAGTGATGTCACTTGATGGTTTGTTTCCTCAGAGTATGGCCAATCCATCTCCATTTCTTCCTGCTTATTTGTTTCACAATCGGTTCCTGGTTGGTTCTCCCAGAAATCCCTGTTGC
Organism: Trichobilharzia szidati; assembly: GCA_944472155.2. Taxonomy (NCBI): domain Eukaryota; kingdom Metazoa; phylum Platyhelminthes; class Trematoda; order Strigeidida; family Schistosomatidae; genus Trichobilharzia; species Trichobilharzia szidati. The sequence goes on from OX235273.1 coordinate 93,729,383, forward strand.
TGATCTTTTCCGGCCATCTGATCTTGAGTATTGAGCGAAGACAACTGTTAATGAAGGTCTGTAGTTTGTTTGAGATGCTCTTTATGACGCGCAGAAAGTCTCTGATCCGTATAGTAAGTAGCACTGACTTCACATTGGAAATGAAAATCCGGATCTTATTTTTGATGCTGAGTGTTGTTGACCTCCACACAGACTTGAGAGTAGTGAAAGCTTGTCTTCCTTTCCCGATTCTTGCTTTGATATCCTCGTCAGTTCCGCCTGTAGTTGAAACGATGCTTCCCAGGTAGGTAGGTAAAGGAGGTTGTTTTTTTCAGGTTCCTCCCATTTATGCTGATTGTTGTCTGTTTTCTGCTGTTGTTGCTGTTGGTGGTGTTGCCCAGGAATCTTCATCACCTCCATCTTTATCCATCAGTTCACATCGCCGAACTCTGATCCTTTATTATACGGACCATATTAATTCAAATGTCTATGACTTATATTTCATCATGTAAATGTAAAGCCTAATAAGAATTTACCAGAAATACGTATTTCCCCAAATCGTGTTGTAACAAAGTATTTAACTCACATGGATTTTTTGTGTTAGCCACTTTTTCACAACTCTTCGGCTCTTCGTAAATAACACATCTTTCATTTCTATTTCTTTGGTGGAATGGTAAAGGATGTCCAGTTTCTGTAAAACAAATAACCAAAACTCTATAATAGAAATTCTAATATTTAAAATAAATAGTTGAATTAACAATCATCTTACTTTATATATTTGCAAACTTTAGGGAAACAGATTTTCAGAGGAGAATACTATCCACGACTATGTGTATGCACAGTTTCTCAGTACCAAGGAAGATGTCACTTATGATTACAAATCTAAATTACTCCGATTCGAATGCAATGCAAAAATGTTTTCTTGAGACTTTATATATTTCTGATGGCTTAGTATAACTAGATGTGTGGTGAGAGCTGTCTACTAGCCAAATTGGTAGATAGTAATTTACGTCAATATTTACGTTCCCAAGATTTTTCGTGAGAAAATGTGAACAAAGATTGACTTTGCGTAGGTGGATGCAGTTAACATATAGAGGATTTGACATTCAAGAAACAGTACAAATAGATGAAAGATTAACTTTACGTGAGAAACAACCAATCGGAAACTGTGTTTTTTACTTAAATACCATAGTAATGTACATGAAGTATATAAATATGCGTTGATTTCCTTAATAAATGATCTGTTGCCTGACTCTTGCCTTCTGTCGTTACAGATGTAGTGTTTAAGTTGACATGTTAATTGCCTATAATAATGGCATACTGAACACTGCTTACAGTTCTGTCCAGGTTAATAGAGTTGTGCTGTAGTGAGCAGTGTAACTGATGATCGAATAAATTACTAGATATATATTTTATTTTATTAAACTGTCAGTTCATCCATAATGGCTTGTATTATTATGGTTATTATTTCATTGGGTTCCCATTGGAGCATAGGGTTTCGGCAGCATAACGCCCCTTCAGTCTATTCCATGTAATCTGTTTAGGCTGGTTTGTATGCTTTCAAAAAGTCATGCTGCTTTCTATCAATTTATAAACAGAATTATCAGAGATATGCAGAGTAGCAATTTAGTAGCCAATATAAAATTTCAGTATTAGTAAAATTTGCCCACTTTTTAAGTTCAAATTAAGTATGATGTTGACTTCAGAGCACAAATACTTCTCCTGTATTACCGACAACATTGTTCACCATCATTTCCTAGAGTATTACTTTAAATTCATGTTTGTTATATCAGTTCAAAATCCAGCGGCCGGCGTTTCTAAATCTCTAGTGATTAGGAGAATAGGCTAACAGTCATTAGGTTTATTTAGCGAGTAACTGTAATGATCTCAATTCATATATAATCTTCGATATTAACTCAACGTGGCATCTATCTACTACTCATCACTATGTAGAAATTAAAAAAGTTACATACTATCCTTGTTTCAAAGAAACGATGAAGATGCGTCATGTTTCATCACTCAAGATTTCGAAAGTTGTGGAGATCTTTTTTACTAATAGTCAAATTATACAGTTAGGTGGTTCACAGAAGTATACAAACAATGGAAGGAATTCAATAAATAGTTTGAGATTTCTTCGATCATTAAATTGGCAAGTAATGTGTTGTACTCGGTTTAAGGGAATCAATTTATTTCCGGATTAACTGACATCTACTTGTTCCTTTTGTCTCTTTAACATTCATCAGTCAGAGTATCAGGGTTAAAGACAAGCAGTACAGTTTATTCTAAATAGATATTTAATAGGAAATAATATGGAATATCCATATAACAAAAGCGATGATGAGCAAAATCACCAGAATGTAAGAATCACTGAAAACCCTGGGGCACTGGATGAAATGAAAAAGTTAGTGTTCGTGAGTGATGGAATTCTGGCCAAAGTGGCTGAATTGTCAATCAGCTTTGTCTCGTAAATAATAGATCCTGATTTCAATCTCTGAAAGGATTGTGAGTATGCACTGATGAAGAGTCAAAACCTTGGACGAAATAAACGCCCGGGACTTCCTAGTTTTCACTAATTGAATATTCCCATAATTTATTCAGAAAAGAGTAGCTAGATACAACTATTTTGTTCTTTTCAATAATTCTTTAACTGATGTTGGTTCATGGAGAAACCCATACTGAAAATACCATGGAATTATGAAAACGAGACATCCTTATGCATATGTCAATTAAAAAATTCATACGATTATGCAGACCTCAGATAGTGTGTATAAAGTTTCTCGAAGAATTCAAATTTCCTGCTTATACTTATATAAGTGTCAGGTAAAACAAGGCTTAATCACATCTTGACTCTAATTTATAATTGTAATAGTTAAGGGTAAGAAGTATGTGTTTGCTTTCACATTTATTCAGTTATGTACATTCTTATGTATTCCTTTACGTTCCCAATGGAACATAGGGCTTCAAGCTAGAGGCTTGAAGTTTCAGTAGCAGTGGAATTCATTTTTACGGGATAGGGTTGCTAGCCTCATGCCCAACCTTCCCCCTTTACCAGTCTTATTACTGGCTTAGCGAGGTAAAGCAATGCATCGGTCAGGGATCGAACTCTGGAACACTTGCATGGTTGGCTAGCATTCTACCTCTGTGCCATTATAAACTAGTGAATAACTTTTAATTATAAAAGAATTACCGAATTTTGCATATATTTGGCTAATAGTAAACAAAGTGAACAGAACACTTCTCATTTGCACATATTGAATAATCCAGGAGGATGAAACACCATTGTGCAGTTTCATAGTTCACTTGTTCACGTATTGATTTAGGAAATTGGGATATGTATATCTTTCTATCTGAAAAGGAAAAAGATTCAGAAAGAATAAAGCCTTTTTATTATTTCTATTTGTCAAAAAAATTAATAAATGGACATCCTAGATATCGTTCACTGAAAGCTAATGCAATGTAAGCTGTTTTTTGCAAAAATTTGATTCCCATGCCTTAACAACACCGAATTACAAATAATAATTATAATAATACAACCACAATTAGGACTGATGGAGAGTTTTACAAAAGTATTCAGTTGTCTCTTGAAATATATCAAAATTCTAGAAAAGCGAGTTATCTTCCATTCTTTTATATGTGGTGAACACTATGCAGTTATTCAGTTTAGGTACTGATGACAGGTTCGATCACATGTTAACATCAGTTAGAGAACTACTGGAAAACCAGGTAGTACTGGACAGTTGTTTCGTCCTATTTTAGGACACTTCAACAGGCATTAAATGAGCTATATGTTGTGCATTTTGAATTCATGGGTCAACTAAGTGAGTCCCAGTGGCTGACTAGTTTACGAGCTCACTTTGCAATCAGGAGGTTCTGGTTTCGGACCGTAGCTGGTGCTTACTTCTGAAGAGTTCTAAATTAGGACGTGACACTTGTCCAGTACTCTCTGACTTTCCAGTGGTTCCCTAACTGATGTGAGCTCATAATCAAACTTACAACCAATCAAATCCCTACAAATCAACACTTGATGAGGGGTTTATGCTGATTTATTCAATTTGTCAGTAATTATACCAAGAGATGAAATTTCCTGGAGAATAAGTGAATGTAAAAAGCAATTAGAAAACAGTCTTATTCTTAACCTAATTTAAAATATTTCCCAATGGTTTCAAACTGAATCCTATAAAAAATGCAACATTGTAATGGGAAGGTAGTCAAAACAGGTTATTGCATTACGAGCAAGTGACATCATTGGATATATATTCATAATAGTAATTTACTCAAGACACTGAACAACACTTTGAAGTACAAAGTACTTTTCAAATTTAGTACTAACAGATAAAGTCTTGCAAATGAACGATACTAAAGTTGTTCTCAAAACTCTTTGTAAGGAAATAAATCGTTTTCTATATAAGAATAATCTTTTTAGCTTGGATAGTTTGTTATTAACTCCACAGTGTTGACTGAAACCTACCAGTCAAGTTTGCAGTTAATTTACCAAGCTATGTGATTCACTGTCACGATACATTTTTAACTGATGTGAAGTGGTTACAGGCAGGAAGATCTAAGCCTAGGTTTCATGCTTAATGACACTCATCAAAAAGGCTCACCTATAATTTCAAAGAAAATAATGTTCCTTTGGTGATTTGAATCTGTATCACTCAGTGCTACAGCCAGCGACATTATTATTGAGCTATTCATTTCTTTACGAATTACCTTCAACCATCCAGTGCGTCGGTGGTTCACTGATAGAACACTGGCCAACCAAGCAAGTACTCCGGTGTTCGATTCCTGGCCGACACACTCCTGAGCCTCACTTGACCGGTAGCGAAACCGGTAAAGAGTGAAGATCGGGAGTAATGCTAACAACCTCATCCCTTAAAAAAGCCACTGCTACTGAAACTTCAAAGCTCTAGCTTGAAGTCATATGTTCCACTAGGAATGCAAAGGAATAAAATCAAATAAAGTCAATCATCTAACATTAACCTTGGCGTTTTTTAATTCCTTCACGTTCCCAGTGGAACATAGGGCTTCAAGCTAGAGGCTTGAAGTTTAGGTAGCAGTGTTTATTTTTACAGGATGGGGTTGCTAGCCTCATACCCAGCCTTTCCTCTTCACCAGCTTTATTTCTGGCTTAGCGAGGTAAAGGAGTGCGTCGACCGGGGATCGAACCCCGGACCATGGGCATGGTCAGCGAGCATCCTAACCGCTGTGTCACCTTGCCTGTTAAAGACTAATTAATGCGAACAGTGAATAAGTTCTATGAACTTATAATTTTAGGTTATAAAGGGAAAATTTGACCCCAGCAGTGCATTAAACTACCTTAGTAAACCACGAATGACTTAATTAGTACAAATAGACTTGAACACCTAAAACTCCACAAGCGAGATAGTTTTAACGCATGTAATTTTCTGGCGTTTTAACAAACTATACTAATTTCAAGTTGTATATGTTACCAAAACCTTGTTCTATTTCACTGACACAATAAGAATATATTCAAAGCAAGGGTTATATCATGAACCACAAGTAAGTGAAACAGTGTCTAGATTAACGTACCAATTTAGTGATTATTATTATTATCATTATTTAGGGGTTGGTATGCGAAATTTTGATGTCTTAATCTATTGCTTCACTGAATAAGATATGATGCCTACTCGACGGAATTTCTGCTCCGTAGCCTGAAGACTAATACATCAAAATCTAGTATTAACTAGATGAGTTTCTTCAGCCTTATTCCCTATTGTTTTAAACTACAATTGGTCAGACAAACTTGTGGAAGTTCATTGGTGCCAAAAAAAACATGAATGCTTCTGTCTTTTCATTATTTTCAAAAATTAGGCCAAGATTCACATATCGAATTGAAGAATGTATTTCGAAGAACATATCTTCGGAGTAGAACGTGAAAAAAGTAAACTCTAACTGAAAGCATGAACTACTAATTACCAAATTATTCTAACGGATTTTCCTAAGTGCTCAACGAAACTAGTTATTTTATTCATAAGTACAAAGAGTAATTTTCCCTTATCTTTGCAGTACTTGTTCTACAACAAATGACTCCATATCTAAATTTCATTAAATATATATATAAGTTCTGAAATTTATTATGCTTTTCACGTCTTTACAAACATGCCGACCACACCTTACTGGGGTAACGTGAAATCTGATTAGAGACCATACATTAGTAAATATTTTGCATTGAAGTCAATTCACCCCATCTTGCATATTCTGTTATTATTATTATTGTATCCTTTAATTCCTAGAGGAACATAGGGCTTCAGCCGTGCGTCTCCATTGCGTTCGGTTCTCCACTAACGTTTTCACCTGGCTCCATGTCTGCCCACACGTTTTCATCTCCTCTTCACATGACCTCCTCCAAGTCACCCTTGTATTGACGACCAACTCGCCGCTTCCCTTTCGGGTTCCACTCAAGGAGCGCGCTTTTCGATTACTGCGCTACATTTGCATAGTTACCTAAAACTCTGATTTTTGTGGAATATCTTGTCAAAAAGTTGCAAAAAACTATTACAATTATTTGCCTTTGAAACACTGAATCTTTGGATATAATATTGTATATCAATTATACCTATAACTATCTATTTGCCACTCTGTGCTTGTTTAACACTAACTAATACCTATAACTGTATATATATTGATGGATTTACATGTTCAAGTTGGCTCAAGTCAGTGAGTCTATGATTTTGGTATTATTTTGGTTAACTGTTATTGACTGTGATATTATCATTGTTGTTGTCGCTTGTTACCCTTCTTGTTGTGAATTATTTTCCCGTACTGGTGTTGTTCTGCTTGTTTTATTCCCTGTTTTCCTGGTTTTAAGGGGAGCAACCCACAAGGTCGCTTCTCCCTAAATTTTAATTTAATGTAACAATCCCCCTTCCCAGGCGTGAGGCTAGCAACCCCACCCTGTAAACAAACCTGCTACAGAAACTTCAGCACGATGAATCTCCTCGAGCATATTCTGTTACCTTGTTTAAACTTGCTATTGTAGTTAATTCAAATGCATTGTTCTTGTTATCATTATTATTATTCAAATTTCTTGGGTTTGTATGAATTTCGATGCATTTCAATATGGACTTCTTCACTAACTGACATAAGATAGAGAAACCGAAGTAATATTCATCAAATGCCTGAAACCCGATTTATGTGTTCATAAGGAAACAGTTATCAGTCTTTCCTTGACCTGCTAACTGGATGTCTATATATACTCTCTCTTTCATTCGATTATGTAATCTTTAGCTTGAAACTCCTCCCCTCCCCTTTGATATAGTGTAATTTCGCTTGTTCCTTGTATCTATGATTTGAGTTAAACTTAGTATATTGTTATCTAATTTACAAGTCACGCATCATCTAACGCATCTCTAGTCACTATTACGTAACTCCTTAATCCTTGAACGCACACATTTACTTTGTTTAAACTTGAACTGCCTGTGTAAAAACTATATATATATATATATATATAAGTGTAATTTTCTGAGCACTATTCACTAATCGCAGAACCTCCTGTCAACTGACATTATGTAAAATTTGCAAGTATGTTCACACTTTTCTGTAAATAAACTTAATAATTTATTTACGCTGTAAGCAGGTGATGAGAAGCCAACGAAATAAATGATGGTACTATATTATTCTGCACAAATTACAGTTGTTCTTGTCTTATTGAAATTCATAAAGGGGAATAAATGTATGAAGAATCACTAAAAACCAAGGTGCACTGTACAGATGTTTCGTCCTGACTTGCGACTCTTTGGCAGTGTCCATTTCAGATACGCACCCAACAATACCAGCAACGCAAGCAGAATTACCAGTGAACATCAACCTCCCGACGAGGACAGAAGTCCTGAAGGCAATCAAGATGCCAAAAGCTGGAAAAGCAGCAGGACCACAGAAGCATTGAAAATGGACCCAGAAACAACAGTGGACTTGATGATGCCACTACTGGAGAAGGTGTGGAAAGAAGGCAAAGTACCTGAGGATTGGAAGAAAGGATACTTATTCAAACTACTAAAGAAAGGAGACTTAAGTCAATGCAAGAACTGGGGCGGAATTATGCTCCTTTCCATCCCAAGCAAAATACTAAGCCGCATCATCCTGCTGGAGAGAATCAGACAAGCCCTGGATGAAAAACTTCGACCGGAACAGGCTAGATTCAGGAGAAACAAGTCATGTATTGATCAAATCGACACACTACGGATCATTATTGAACAAAGCTTGGAATGACAGTCACCTCTCTATCTCAACTTCATCGACTTTGAAAAGGCCTTCGACAGCATCGATCGAGAGGTGATTTGGCAACTACTTCGCTACTACGGGGTGTAGCCGACAATTATACATCTCATCCAACAGCTGTACGACAATGCTGCATGCCAAGTAATCCACAGTGGGAAACTCACGGAATCTTTTGAAGTCAAGACAGGAGTAAGGCAAGGCTGCCTACTATCTCCAACGATTTTCCTGACTGCGATAGACTGGATAATGCGACAGACAGCGGGCAATGAGGAAACAGGCATAAAATGGACACTCACGAAAAACTTTGAGGATCTGGACTTCACCGATGATATATGTCTGATTTCCCACAAACTGGAAGATATGCAAGCGAAAAGCAACAAGTTGGCAGAAGAAGCATCCAGAGAAGATAGAACTTCAGGTGAACATAGGGAAAACAGAGGTGATGAAGATTCCTGGCCAACACCACCAACAGCAACAACAGCAGAAAACAAACAACAATCAGCATAAATGGGAGGAACCTGAAAGAAACAACCTCCTTTACCCACCGACCTGGGAAGCATCGTTTCAACCATAGGAGGAACTGACGAGGATATCAAAGCAGCGAAGATCGGGAAAGCAAAACAAGCTTTCACTTCTCTCAAGTCTGTGTGGAGGTAAACAGCATTCAGCGTCAAATATAAGATCCAGATTTTCAACTCCAATGTGAAGTCAGTGCTACTCACTATACGGATCAGAGACTTTTGGCGCGTCATAAAGAGCATCTCAAACAAACTACAGACCTTCATTAACAGTTGTCTTCGCTCAATACTACTCAAGATCAGATGGCCAGAAAGGTTCAGCAATAGGGACCTGTGAGAGAACCGACCAGGAACCAATTATGCAACAAATATGCAGGAATAAATGGAGATGGATTGGCTGGTCATACTCTGAGGAAAACATCAATTGAAATCACTAGACAAGCCATTGCTCGAGTGGAACCCGAAAGGGAAGCGGCGAGTTGGTCGTCAATACAAGGGTGACTTGGAGGAGGTCATGTGAAGAGGAGATGAAAGTATGTGGGCAGACTTGGAGCCAGGTGAAAACGTTAGTGGAGAACCGAACGCAATGGAGACGCACGGCTGAAGCCCTATGTTCCTCTAGGAATTAAAATAAATAATAATAAATAATAATTTCAGATACGCCATCGTGATTTATGCCAGGACGTTTAGGTTACATAGACCAAAATTGTTGATGGTTCAGTCACGTGAGTCAAAATTCAATGACCTATGAGTTCTAACTTCTGTCAATTTGCGCCATTCTCGTCATTACTAAGCAATGAAAATTTTATCAAAACTTCATTGTTGTACAGACATATTAGGTCGTCTAGTTATCGTCTTGAAAGTGGCTTTCTTTGTATTCCTCGAATACGTATATATTATGATTAGTTCATAATCGCCCAACAAATATGCAGGAGAAAGTGGAGATGGATTGGACACTCACTGAGGAGGCCACTGGGTGACATCGCGCATCAGGCTAGTGCTCGAGTGGAACCCGAAAGGGAAGCGGCGAGTGGGACGTCAGTGCAAGGGTGACATGGAGGAGATCAAGTGATGAGGGACTGAAACAGTATGGATTAACATGGATGCAAGTGAAAAGTACAGCAGAAGACAGAAGCAAGTGGAGGCGTGCATTTGAAGCCCTGTGTTCCACTAGGAACCCAAGGGAACAATAATAATAATAATGATTAGTTCATGAAAGCAACTCTCAGATGAAGTAGTATCCGTATTTATTTTTGAAGTGTACAGTTTTACAAAATTCATAGGATGAATGACTTCATAATTAGCCAGTTAAATTTATTACCGCTGCTCTACATACATTCGTAAAGTGATCTGTAGGAACATTTACTAATATAATAGAGAAGATTTGTAGCTCAGGTGGATGAATATGGCGCTGAAGATGTTGTCCAGAAGGACGACCAAAGCTGCGCAACTAAACCAACCAGCTCAGAGAACACTATTAATTGCAAAATTTACTAATATTTATGAAGGATTGCAGAAAGTTTAAAGAAAAAAGTACATCGTATTTCTGTCAAAAGCTTATGAAACATGATTTTTCTTTTAAACATCTTTTGTCAACACACAGAGTTTCTTGGTTATCATACATTTACATTATATCAACTCATCAGTCAGGCTATTCAAAATGCCACTTATTTTTCTGAAGTATCAATGTGAGCAGTTGAAATCAATTCTTTTGCAGACGGGATCTTAATTTGTTAACAGTATTATTATGACCTTGAAAGGCCGATATCCAAGTTTGAATACCGCTTTTAACCATAGTCACCTGATATAGTCATATTGACGAAACTTGTTTTTCAAACGCCCACATATTTCAAATCTGTTGTAGTTTTTTTTTTAAGAATACAACTAGTTCTAGTGATCATTTATTCTGCTTATACAAAGATATTTTCATAACATACCAATAATGGTCATATTTTTTTTACTGTCTTGGAGATTCAATGGAATTTATTCACTTTGTTATTCTCAGTTTGCTAATAGATTACAGCTATCGAATTCATGCTAAATTTAGGCGCCAAATTAAAGGTAGTGCTAGTGATTGCCAAGCAGAACTGATAGTTGTTACTTAATGTTTCTTTGGTTAAGTGTTTGTTTCAGTGGTAAAATGTGTCAAGTAATTACATAATATACTTAGCTGGTGAGAAGATAGGAATATGTTGGGCTGGTAAGAAGACTCCAGAAGATCTGGATTTTGTGCGTGGATGATTTCTGTTTAACACCACACAAGTTTAATACCACAAAAACTCGAGGACTTGCAGGCGAAAACCAACAAACCGGCTGAAGAAGGCGGCAGCGAAGACAAGAGTCCAGGTGAACACAGAGAAGACGGAGGTGAGGAAAATAAACAACCGACAACAACAGCAACAACAACCAACACCAATCACCATCAAAGGGAGACATTTTACAGAGGTTACTTCCTTCACTTATCTAGGCAATAAGCTACGGGCGGAACGGATGAAGATGTCAAAGTCAGAATAGAAAAAACAAGATGTGCCTTCATGAAAGTGAGACCAGTTTCGAAATCTGCTGCTTCACTCAGCCAGCCAGCAAAAAGAACAAGATTTGGATTTTCAACACAAATGTGAAGTCAGTCAACTCCTCCATACAGGTCAGAAACTTGGCCAGCGTGTCATGGAAAGAATTTCCAACAGTCCACTGCAGACTTTTATCAACAGATGCCACCTTCGCTGGCTGGCTGCATACTGAAGATCGAATGGCCGGCCGGCCAGAAAGAACTAGCAACAAGAAACTCTGGATGGCTGGGAACAAACCAACACAACAAGAGCCGATTGCTCAACAAATATGTAGGAGAAAATGGAGATGGATCGAGCAAATGCAGCCCATAACTCGATTAGAATCCTAATAGGAAGCGATGAGTGGATCGTCAGTGTGAGGGTGACATGGAGGAGATCGTGTGAGTTTGAGGAGATGAGAGATAATGAACAATTGTAGGCCCAACTAAAGAGGACAGCAGAAAATAGAAGAAAGTGGAGATATGTTGCTGAAGCGGTATGTTCCACTCGGAACCCAAGGGAATAATAAATAAATTAAATAAATACCTCAGGTGGTTTATGTTTCTTCGAAAGTACCATCATGTAAATAGATTGCCTCTTATTAAGTATCTGAGTTGTTTGCTGAAATACGAACCTCATTAATAATATTCACACCACCAAAATTATTGCCACGAAACTTAGGGTTATATAGCTCAGTGTTCTGATAAACGTTTTTTCCCTTTTTCCCCAACCCTTTGCACTCCGAGTGGATAATAGTACTTCAAGGTAGTGTTTGTTGTGTTTTACAGGGTAGGGTTGCTAACCTCACTCCCAACCTTCACTCTTTTTCGGGCTTACTACCGGCTAGTAAACAAGGTGAGGCTTAGGAGTTCGTTTGCCGGGAATCGAACCCCGGACCACATATGTGGTTGGCGGAAAATTTTACCATTAAACCGGAGATGCCATGGCAAACTTTTACGTAACTATATTTTTTTTATACAGTGTGTACCTTGAATTTATCAGCTGCTGATATGGTCATATTATTTAGTCAGGAATTACATTTTATGAAGTCTATACATTGAAAATACTGTTTATTTTTCAAGACATGTTTCTCATCAATTCAGTTAATATCTCAAAAACAATTTTCCACAATTGATTCTGTATCTGCAGGTTACAACTGGTGGCCTTGGATATTCTTATTATTTTCAGCGTAAACCACAGTGGATCACAACGAAACTACTATCGATCGACATGGTGAAATGAATATCGTTATTATAGAATTAACAAACAGTCACAGCCAAGTTTATCAGGAGAGACAGTTATATCACTCGCAGAGAATTCAAAATAACTCCAAGTTGAAGTAAGCGCTGGAGATATTGTTTAGATGGGCAGGGAAAACAGTTGTTATTAATCCACCCAGCTCAAAGAACATAACCATATCACACACAAAATATCCACCATTATAGATTTTTGTGATTATAAAGCTTTTTAAAGGTGAAAGGTGAAACTCCTACATTTACTTGAAGCTGTGTAGTATCTACCGTTTTGAGACCCACAGTTTTGTGCATGAGCTTCTCAGTATATAGTAAATGCTTTGGATATATGAGGCATATTATTTTAAAGTAAAAGATGATGTTGAAATGCATGTGTTGTAAGGTTTTCTATTGACGGAATTACTGAAGTCTTCCAAACGCATATGAAACGTTTGTTTGATGTCAGTTGTTGACAGAATCCATCCTTTAGTCGATAATTTTGATGCAGTTGTGTTCTCTGACCTGGATGGTTTACGTGAGAAGCTTTCATTGACCTACTAGGCAACATCTTCAGCGCATACTTCAATTTGAAGTGAGCTTTTAAATTTCTCCACTAGTTTATTAGGCATCTCTTCTGGTGACCTGGAAGGTGATTGGTTGTTTTTGTGTGTTTTCACACCCTCTAGTCTACTTGTATTGGAACTGATTGTTTCCTTGACCTGAAGTTTCACCCTTTGTGTATGAGATTTCCTTCTTATCGATTGGTAAATTTTGTCTATGTCAATGTGTCTAATGAAAGCTTCGCAAATAAACCATCCAGCTCAGACAACACAACTATGTCAAAATCATCCACCTGAGCTACAAATCTTCGCCATCATATCTAGTCGATAAATTCTACAGAAGCTACTGAAATGAGTATTTACTTACGGAAAGTATCTTTCGTTTTAATAAAGTGAGTTACATGACTTTGTTTTTATTCCCTACCTGTTTATTTAAATAAAACACAATTTCTACAAAACGAAAAAGTACCATACAATATAGTGAAATATTATTCGTTATGGGTAAAATTTATTTCGATAAAGTCTCACAGTGTTATACAGTAATATTTACTGATGACGTTTCGAGCACAATTTATTGCCGCTCATAATCAAATCAAGTTACTCACACAACTTTCTAACTTCGTTTATATAATTCCATTATTTTCCATCGCTTGATTTGATTGGTATTAGTATTTTCTATATTTCCAGTATGAGTGATGAGTCATTCCTATTGCATGTGTTGGGTGTAGACTCGATGAACAAGGATTCAGTAATCAATCTCTCCCTATCTCCACCTACCTGTATTACTTCTTAGAATTTTAACCCTCTCCCACCCACCCTATTGTGTGGTTGTGTGTTAGTGCATGCGGTGCAATATAGTGCTGAGCTTTTTTCTAAATTACTTATCTTCTCGGGGTCGACCATTCTTACCTTAGCTAAATTCTTATGTTCCGACAATCTGACTACTCCCGACCTACAAGTTTAACCTATGTTGTTGATCTCGCAGTCATTGCAGGGTATTTTGTAAATTATATTATTTTGTCTAATTGGACTAACTGGGTCTTTTAACATACAGAGCTTGTCCTATCTGAGCGAGTTTGTAGGTTTAAATGCCACTCTAAATCCTGCCTTATTAAGAATCCTACGTAGGGCCTCAGATGTCCCCTCCTTATATGGTATAACTGTAGATGCCTGAATTTTATAGGATGGTTATTTAACACCAACGCCTCTTCTATCTGTTTTATTTCATCATTTAGGTCTTTTTTTGTACTACTTAGTGTTACTACTCGGTTTGTTAGACATTTAACTAAGCCTACTTTTACAGACAGAGGATGAGATGAATTAAAGTCTAAATATCTATTAGAATGCGTTGACTTTTTATAAACGCTGGTGTGAAGTTTACCTTCTTCTATTCGTTTTATTTTACAGTCTAACATAGCTAATTCTCCTTTTTCATTTTCCGATTCAAATGTGAATTTTATTCCCTCTACTAGTGAGTTTATATGTGTCAAGAAGCTAGAGATATGTTCTGTTTTTAACACTGTGTGTGAAAGTGTCATCCACATATCTCCACCATATTTTTGGAGTAGGATTAAATGTTGTGTTAAGAGCAATATTTTCCCAGCAGTCCATAAAGAAATATTATTCGCTTGTATTATTTAAATCTCAGAGTGAGAATTCTCAAACAGTGTGCATCAGTCTACATTTTTAGGTTTTTTGTCATAATCATTTTCAATATTGAATATGTGTATAATAATAATAATACTTAGGAAGACATCTTTTTTAACTTTTCCGGTTTGTAGACGTGATAGCAACAAATAACTAGTACTGAAACTTATATTTTTACCTCAAACAACCTATAAAAACCTACTCTATAAGGTAAATAGAGTTTTTTTCTGAGGCTTTATATGAGATAATTAAGAACACACTTTCTTTGTTACTGAATCGCAGTTTGATTAGCTCAGTTAAGATTTCTTTCGTTAAAGCTTTAATTTGATTGAATATCTGAGTTTCAGCTTAGAACTTTGCACAGAAGTGCTGTAGTTCAAGTAGCCAAACTACACATAGTATACAAAGGTAAAAGAAAAATTCAAGAGAACTACAAAGAACAGAAGTGTATAGTAGAAAGAATAACTTCGAGGAGGACTTAACGGAGTGAATGTATCTGCGTCACCGAGAACGATTTTGAGTCATATTACCCAACAGTTTCAAGCCGTCAGCTCTTAGCATCCTGAGGATCTCAATCAAAAGGTTAACACCTACCTATGTGGATCAAAAACTTAATGGACTGAGCAACCTAAAAATTCCCATTGAGTCGTATAAAAGAAAAGACGTTCAGAGAAGAGTTACTCTTCTCGGCGATATCATTCTCAAACTGTACAACCACATATATAAATATAGTAAACCATCTTAGCAACAGAATGAATATTTCAAAGATTTGTCATTAGAATTGTAAATTTTAGATAACAAATTT
Organism: Trichobilharzia szidati; assembly: GCA_944472155.2. Lineage (NCBI taxonomy): Eukaryota > Metazoa > Platyhelminthes > Trematoda > Strigeidida > Schistosomatidae > Trichobilharzia > Trichobilharzia szidati. The sequence continues at coordinate 93,744,911 of OX235273.1, forward strand.
CGTTAATTGGTTAGAAAGTAAAGTAAGATTAAATAAGTGAGTTGAGTGACATAGTCTAATTGATGGGGTTGAGTAGAGCTCAGCCAAAATTAAAAATGAACTAAAGTCAAGTCAACAACAGCGGTAATACGGGGTAGAGATTTAATAAGAGGTAAGGGTAAGAAAATATTACACATTTAAGAAACAATCAAGCAAGATAAAGACGAAGAAAAATTACGTATTTTGTGTTAAGATAGGTCAGGTCCACTGTAGATTTAATGAAGCTCTATTCTGGAACACCTGATGGAATTGGAACACCTAGCAAACCCACAAAGTACTTCAAGTCATCTACAGATTACGTGGGAATCTTGCTAAAAGAGTACGAATCAAACTTCTTCAAACTTCAGAGGCAATGGCAATTCTCATGTTAAGTCCTGAACTCTGCATACAAAAGAAGTCTGTTCAGTCATTAAATCTACAGTGGACCTGACCTATCTTAACACAAAATACGTAATTTTTCTTCGTCTTTCTCTTGCTTGTTTGTTTCTTAATTGTATAATATTTTCTTACCTCACCTCTTATTAAATCTCTACCCCGTATTACCGCTGCTATTAACTTGACTTTAGTTCATTTTTAATTTTGGCTGAGCTCTACTCAACCCCATCAATTAGACTATGTCACTCAACTCGCTTATTTAATCTTACTTTACTTTCTAACCAATTAACGAAATTTGTTATCTAAAATTTACAATTCTAATGACAAATCTTTGAAATATTCATTCTGTTGCTAAGATGGTTTACTATATTTATATATGTGGTTGTACAGTTTGAGAATGATATCGCCGAGAAGAGTAACTCTTCTCTGAACGCCTTTTCTTTTAATTGATTGATACCAGGTTTCGGCTTAACAACTCATTGTTCTTTTCTGAACTAATCCTATGTCAGTCAACATTGGTCAACAAGAAAGGTGATCATCTGTCATGCATAGGAAGAGTAAAACTGTTCCAATCGATGTAGCGTCAAAAACTTATAGATTAATTTGCCCTACTTATTTCAGACTCAATGTCTAACGTCAATATTACTCAGCATATTATACCTCTTAACACGAGTAAATTATGATTACTATTCCTTATTAGTATCCTGTGGAAATAACTGACTCGGAGTTTGAATAAAGCAAGAACAACAGTAGTTTGTGCAGAATAAGATGGTACCATCATTTATTCCGTTAGCTTCTCATCAGCTAATTACAACCCAAGGACATTATTAAGTTTGTATACAGAAACAATTTTAACATACTTGCACAGAGTTCATTTTCAAGCAAAAAATCAATATATGCATACAACGCCAATAATAATAATAATAATCACTTTATGCCAAACAATAATAATCATGCATAATAGAATCTTTCGGCGTTACGTAATCAGATGAAGGAGAGGATGAAAACATCCAGTTACCAGAGCAAGGGAAGGTATATATCGGGTTTCAAGTGCTTGATGAAGATTGCTTCGGCAAACTAAAGGAGAATTGAACTCCTTTGCCTATTGGTAATTTTTAACGATCTTGCAACATCCACCTCATGAACTGTGTTATGGAGATGCCTGGCATTGGTACTGCTGAAAGCATTTGTTCTCCTTGAGACGTAAGTCTTTTGGTACATGTTCAGAAGGTCGGAGATATGTCCTTCTTTCTGTTCTTCTAATGTAACTGCTCCCAGAGATACATGTAAATTTGCATACATAGTAGGAGTTAACATGAGAAGGGCATCTGTTGGCTTTTGATGGCACCAAAGAGCATGTTGTTCAACAGACGGGAACCAGCTTAGCTGCTGAAGCAATCTACATCAAACGCCTGAAACCCGATTTGCATGTTCAGAAAGAAGCGGTTATCAGTCTTCCCTTGCTCTGGTAACTGGATGTTTTCATCCTCTCCTTCATCTGATTACGTAACGTCGAAAGATTCTATTATGCATGATTATTATTGTTTGGCATAAAGTGATTATTATTATTATTGGCGTTGTATGCATATATTGATTTTTTGCTTGAAAATGAACTCTGTGCAAGTATGTTAAAATTGTTTCTGTATACAAACTTAATAATGTCCTTGGGTTGTAATTAGCTGATGAGAAGCTGACGGAATAAATGATGGAACCATCTTATTCTGCACAAACTACTGTTGTTCTTGCTTTATTCAAATTCCTAAAAGGGAATAAATGTATGATGACTCTAATTTCCTAGTCAACAGACTATAAGTCAATGTATTATCAAACCTTTTCTTGACTTTATCAGTTGGCCTGTTTCACCAAGTGAATTTCATTTTTTTGAGACTCCATACATTGTTTCATACAAAAATCAAATTGACTTTTCTCCATACACTCTCCTATATTATTATATTTCATTTATAGTTCTTACTACGTTACTCATTTATACCATCTGATAGCGTAACAAACAACAACAGCAGCAGCAACATCCAGCGCCAATCACCATCAACGGGAGGGATTTGAGAGAGGTTACTTCATTCACTTCACTTATCTAGGGAGCATTGTCTCAAATACAGAAGGAACCGACGAGGATGTCAAATTGAGAATCGAGAAGGCGAGAAACACTTTCATCAACCTGAAAACAATCTGGAAATCTTCCGCTGTCACTCAGCATCAACAACGAAATTCGGATTTTCAATACAAACGTCAAGTCAGTCAGTTCTTCTATACGGATCAGAAACTTGGCGGCGAGTCACAAAGAATATTTCCAACAGCCTGTTGCAGACGTTTATCAACAACCGTCTTCGCTGGCTCTATTCTGAAGATCAGATGGCCGGGAAGAACAAGAACCAACAAGAAACTATGGGAACAAACAAAACAAGAACCAATCGCTCAACAAATATGCAGGAGAAAGTGGAGATGGATTGGACACTCGCTGAGGAGGCCGCTGGGTGACATCGCGCGTCAGGCCAGTGCTCGAGTGGAACCCGAAAGGGAATCGGCGAGTAGGACGTTCAAAGATGAGATGGAGGAGATCGTGTGAAGAGGAGTTGAAACAGTATGGACTAACATGGATGCAGGTGAAAAGTACAGTAGAAGACAGAATCAAGTGGAGACGTGCAGTTGAAGCCCTATGTTCCACTAGGAACCCAAGGGAACAATGATAATAATAAGTCTGTGTGGTGAGTTCATCAGATCATCGGATTTGCACACAGTATGTGAACAGTACTCACTATTACTTACATCTAACAATTCCACATAAATTGAATTATACCTGGCACTATAAATTAGATACGTGACATTAAGTAAATAGTCTGTGGTTTTCTTCAATGTACAATTTACCAGAATTAATTAAAAGTCTGAAAAGGATTCAAAATTATAAAAGATAAGATGTATAATGTGGTGGAATACCATCTAGAAGTTTGCATGATTAAGTATTCCCTCTTCGTAACAGTAATAAAGACGTCAGAGTATGCCTTAACTCGGGTAATACTTAACTATGCTTATTTGTACAAAAGAAAAACCAGTCATTTTCTTAACATTTTATGGACAGTTACATTCATCATGAGTACCATCTTAACAACTCAATGTAATAGAAAAAAACAATAATGCTATCAATAACAGTAATTCCTTTGTCAGTGTGTACTACAACTGCAGCACCTAAAGAAGAGTTATCAAAAAGAACTTTTCTTTCACATAACTTCACTTCAAAGCTGAACAGTTATTTTGGCGGTTTTATGTACTCAAATGTGCATTTACCAATTCACTTGCTCCTGTGGAGCTAATTACACCGGCCCCACAGTCAGGACATTGTCTAGACACTCCCATGAACACTGACTAGCATAACTATCACAAAAGGAGAACGCACCTCAAATTCCGGAATATATTATTACTTCTGGTCATGCAGCAGCATCAGCGGAGACTTGACTCAGAGTCACATATAGAATACGATTGAGTCGTTTGAAAGGATTTATTTCGCCTACATCTTCTTCATGCAGCCAACGCCTTCTCAGTCTATACAAAGAAACCTGAACTTTGTGTTCAGAAACGTTTTAACTAGCCTCTTATACTACACTGGTCTTGGTGGTATTTTCTTTTCCTGAATAATTGTATAGTAAGCACTGTATAGTCCGTTGTATATTTTTAGCGACTCATTTTCAATCCTTTATTCTCTTGAACTGTGATCAAGATTTGACCGGATAGTTGCAAAATAATTGAGCACCGAGTGAGAAGTAGACATTTGTAAAAAATTATATTTGTAAAATCTCAGCGAAATTGAAATCAGTAATTCCAACGTTTCGTTCGGCAATCTGGTCCGAACTTCTTCAGGGAAATTAATCGAAATTAACATAACAGAAGTTTATATATGAAAGGAACATCTCTTGTTTTTAAAGACTTTGTCCAATCATGAGTCATGAAATAGATATCAACATGTTTAATAAACAAAATTGTATGAGCTGTGATCAAAATTTGACCTCGGACTTACAAATATTGATCTACCTTTGTTAAACACTTTAAACAGAGTGTGTTCGTGTGTCTGGGTAAATAGTTGTAAACCATTTGTTAACCTCTTCATAAGAAAATATAGACAATCGGGAATTTTGACCAAGTATTATCAATTAGTGATACACATCCATTTTTATTTATTAATCAGGATTTGCTAACATCACACCTTCATGTCTGTTCAAACTGTTAGTATCTAGAATTTTATGATTAGACGTATTTTCGAAATTATGATGTTTAGGATTAGAGTTTAGTTGAAGCACCCTGTCGAACTTATTGCTTTGTCTTCTTTTTGAAGATTGAACTGACTCATGATTGGAGAAAGTTTTTAAAAACAAGAGATGTTCCTTTTATATATAAACCTCTGTTATGTTAATTTCGATTAATTTCCCTGAAGAAGTTCGGACCAGATTGCCGAAGGAAAGGTTGGAATTACTCATTTCAATTTCGCTGAGATTTTACAAATATAATTTTTACAAATGCCTTTATTCTCTTGTTTCTTATAAACTATTTCCAAACAATCATTCATCACTCAATTGATTAGTTGTCAACCCTCTTGGATACACAAGATTATTGTCAATTTTTCAAACATAGTTATCACTCAGGCGCTTTGAGATTTACTTTCTTACTAACTGACAATAACCGCTGACATCTGTTATCAATCTACACTGCATACATAAACCCTCTAAATAACTTCACAGATCTGAAGTGAGGATCTCTTTGCTGACCCATGTCTACTTAATTGCATGAAATGAGAACTATTCTTTCCTAACTAATCAATGCTTTACAACTGATAATGTGGATTTTTAAATACTTAAAATTGTATATAAAAAACTTTAAAAATAGAATAAAAATAAACGCTTACTTGATTGATATGTGATTAGTCCGTTATATATATATGTCCAAACACGAGATAAATGATTTATACAACAGCTGATAATTCCACTATCCTCTTTGAAAGGAAAACACAATTACTGTATGCTCTGTCTGCTTAGGCCAGTCAGTAGTTGTGATCAAAACTGGTTATTACTATATATTTTCACCTATTTCTAGTTAATGAACCGGTGGTTGTGATAGGTCAGACGTTTGTACAAATAGCAAAATAAATCAATGCAAAATCTGAGCTATTTTTAATTCTAAAACTGGATTCTAGGTCACTTAAATTAATAAATATTTATTTCATTGAGAAATAGCTATTTTCACTCTGCCTTGGAACTCATATATATATATATATATATATATATATATCAGATATATACTAAAACCAGCGCTGAAGATGTTATCTAGAAGTGGAATAAACGTAGGCTTCGCAATTAAATCAACCCGCTCAAAGAACACAACTAGTCCAAAATCATCCATATGAGCTACAAATCTTCTCTATTATATATATATATATATGCATTCTGTTCTGATGGATTTGTATGCAGTCGCATTTGTAGATAATATTTCAACATTGCTGTGATAAGAGGTTAATTGTGCGTCGGTGGCACAGCGATTAGGACTCTCGCCGACCATGCGCATGGTCCGGGGTTCGATCCCCTGCCGACGCACACCTGATATCTATGGTCGGCCTGCAAAATTTGGGCTACCGATATCACATACTGAAAATTCCATACTTGTACCAAAAATACTGTGTGGTTTCAAGCTATAATAAAAAACTGGTGGATATTGACTAACAATGCAATCCAGGATGCTCATTTCGTCCTATTCGGGACTCGCAATCTGGATGTACCCGCACTCCGGAGTGAGTGATGATGTTCCCATCGAGGCTCGAACCCAATGCCCATAGCTTCAAACGCCAAAGCCACAAGAGCCACCTCCTGTGCGATGGGTCATATTAACTATTTAATTGAATTTTAGATTTTCCCGTCGATTGATTGAACCAAAGTGCTCTGTCTCAGGTTGACATGTCGGCTTTTTGTGATATTTCATTGTGAAGAAGGTACTAATAAACTGTGTCAAAACAAACCTTCTAGTCGCCTAGATTTACATGGAACAATATAGGCAGTTTTAAAAGTTAATGTTTGTCGCTTTCTCAGTTACTGATATAAGTATAAAACTTGGGTACTGTGGTAGAGTGTAACTCCAATATGGATAAGATTTTATTTTCATAAATCACACAGTGTTACTCAGTTTCTAAGTAAAAAAAAAATCCATGTCTTTTCACTCCATCAAGAATACTGACTTATTAGGCTGACGTTCATTTCTGAACTGATGAAAGTTGAAGTCAAGACAAAAACAAAAAACTATCAGAATTAATTTAAAATGTAATACGGATATTTAAAGTGAGATTTCATTCCTTAGGCAAACAAAAACTATAACAAGAAATTTATGTAGTCAATCGTTGTCTGTTATTCTTCACTTGACAGACCATTATGACTGAAACAGAGGATAGGTCATTAAATTTTGTCAGACATCTGTGTATTAATCAACGCAATCGCTATTGTGTAGGTAGTTATATTAATTCTACAACCAGACAGTTTATTAAGTATCTACAAGCTTTTCAGATTGTAATGGGAATTAAGAAAAGTAAAGCCTAGATAAACCGATGTTTCATCTCATCAAACTGACAGTGATCTTTTGGAAGATAGAATGCAGCATTCAGAATCACATATTACATTTTGAGGAGTCTTTTGCAATCATTTATTACATGTAGCTGAAACTCTGGGTCTTTCTGCCTCTTTTGTTATTGGTAACTACCTCTTGTCATCGGTCCCATATCATCACTTAAATTCTTTTTGCCTGCCATCCTCATTTTTCGATAATATACAGCTCAAGATTTAAATTACTTTTTCTCAGTGATAACTTGTATTTATATACGTGTGTTGTTCCTTAAATTCTTCCTCTTCATATAAGGTACCCGCCGAGATACTTTTTGATACGGAGAACTATTGCAGCCGATCTGTGCTAAGTTAGCTGTCTATAGCCTGGAAGACACCTTCCAGTTGGCTAAACAATTACAGAATTCAGATATCTAAAATAAATTCATGGTGACATTTAACGTCTCTTCTTTGTTGACAAAAATCCCGCTACAAGAAACAACACAAATTATATGTCAATCTTCTGATCTCATTTCTCTGACAAAAGAATGAACTCAGACAGCTGCTGTTAATATGTACTGAGAACATAACGTTTCAATTTAACAATGTTCTGTACCACCGAGGATCGAGAAAGCAAGACAAGCTTTCATTACTCTCAAGTCTATGTGGAGGTCAACACCACCCATCATGAAAGCATGATCCAGATTTTCAACTCCATTGGGAAGTCAGTGCCACTCACTATACGGATCAGTGACTTGCACTGAGTGTCACGAAGGGTACTTCGAACAAACTACACACCTTCATCAACAGCTATACTCGCTCAATACTACTCAAGATCAGATGGCCGGTCAGAAAAGATCAGCAACTGGGAGGGATCTCTGGCAATGAGCGAACCAACCCAGCAGGAACCAACTGTGCAACAAATGTGCGGGAGGAAATGGAGGTGGATTGGCCATACTCTGAGAAAACGAACCGTCAAGTGACATCACACGTCAGGCCATCACTTGAGTGGAACCCGAATGGGAAGCGGCGAGTTGATCGTCAGTGCAAGGGTGACTTGGATAGGGTCATGTGAAGAGGAGATGAAAACGTGTGGGCAGATCTGGAGCCAGGTGAAAACTCTAGCAGAGAACCGAACTCAGTGGAGACGTTTTGCTGAAGCCCTATGATCTTCTAGGAAATAAAGGAAACAATAATAATAATAATCAAGTGTTATTATTACGGCTTGGTAAGTTTGTGATAAGTGACTGGGATAACTTTTAAGATGACTTGCATAGTCTTGATGACAGCAGTAATGTAGAAGGGATGAAAGGAGAATAAATTAAATGATACATTCCTTGATATATTTGAAAACAATCTAATCAGAAAACAACTAAATATATAAAAAAATAAATGAAACAAAAATTACTTCTTCCTGTGATTATGTGAGTTCACATTAATTGTAGAAGAAAGTATGCATGTGAGATTGTAAAACCAAGTGAACGAAGTTTTGAAAAAAGACTCTTTACAGAAGTATTTGTTTTCTTTTTAATGTTCTAAAGAGTATTCCTTGAGTACATACCATAAAATACGTGATGAAATTCTTACATTAAGGTGAGTGAGTTTGTGTAATGCAATCTGACTCACTGATTAAGTTCAAGGTTGTGAAGGAGTGGTGATTGAGATGTGTAAATAGCGTATTCCAGGTGTTTAATCATCACCTAAGGGGAGTGTATAGATACCTCTGAAGAAGCCATCAATAGAGACAAGGAGCTCATAAATGACAAAGTATTCGGCAATAGAGAGAGTGGCATTCATTTTTTCCTACTGAACAAGGTGAACGGTTTTCTAGAGTCCACTTACAAACTTAACAATATATTTGTCTTGTGTTCAAGTTAACTGGCATCCTGAGATGCCATAGGAAAGTATTGTCTCTACAACATCGTAAATTATTTATCTCGAGGATCATTTTGATCTCACAGTAACTTCATGAGATACATTTCAAAGAAATTTGAACAGACTCTTCTATTGGAATTCCTTTCACTCTTGAACTTCTGATTTATAAAGAGATTTTTCTTCAGGGCAATTAGGATCCTTTGGCTTTATGGCTTTTTCACACATTATAGTCAATAGATGTAGATAGATCTCTGTCTGTTGGTGAGATATAGCGCAGAATTTTCAATTCACTTGCTACTTTGACTTCAAGACAGAACATAACAAACGCATAAACTTTTGTTTACTGAGCAGTAGGACATGGCTGTTAAATTTGATAAACTGTTCATTTTGCATGTATTATTTGCGTGTTAATCTCTGGTTAAGAAAAACAACAATAAAAATCCCACGTATCCATTTAAATAAAAACTTTCTAAGTGGATAATCTGTTGGAAGTGTAGAGGTGGTTAAATGGCCAAACTATTCGTAACAAAAGGGGAAAGATGTTGTCTACATACATTTCATATAGGTGGAGTTGATTCATCGGATGACTGAAGTTAATATTTCCGCAAGTAGCTGCATATAGACCAAAAGGAGGGGCTCAGAACGGTTTGGCCAATCATTTTTAAGCACAATTTTTCCTGGAATTCAAATTGATCGTTGAAGGTGCATACGAGGAGTAGTTATGTAAGGTAGTTGATGAAAAAAAATTTCAAGGTGTAGAATTCAGCACAGTTACATATGAAACATGTAGTCACAGCTAGCGGTTCACTCCTAAAGACAGAATTAACGCCTAATCTGAGCATTTGTTTCTAAGACATAATGACATCTCTTACTGGCTGAAACTAAAGGTATCTATATTTTGTGACATCTGTATAAGCATACCTTTTTTGATGTAATAAGAATAGTTTCCATGGTGAATTCTAATAAAGGAATTTACTGTCATTCAATTTTTATTCACACATATCTTTCATTCATCATGAATTTGAAAGCATTTTTCATGGTTTTAAAGTGAAGTTGAAAGCTGCAAAGAATTTGTAATTGAACTTCTTTCATTCAAGTAAAACAGATAATAACTTTGAGTATGTTCATAATAATCACTCCAATATCTTATGTATTCATTCTCAGAGAAGCCTAGGCGAAATAATATTTCCGGACAATCGACAAATTAAAAACATTACTAGATTATTAAAACAACTGATGATCTCATGTACAACCATATTACCAATACAAACTAATCACCGAAAACTAACTGATGTAGATTTTAAGACCTCAGTTTTCAACTAAGGCTGACAGTAGAGTTGACCATTTAACTGAGTGATATAACACTGCAGTGTATTACATTTTGATGCTAGTTGTTCATTGTAACATTTACTTCAAGCGGACTTGGAAGTGTGTGAAATTTTTCTCGACCATGTGAAGTGTTGTTAATTTGTATTGACTTGCTTAGCCTAACTAGTGTACTGAGAGAAGAAATTAAAAAATTTTAGCTTTTGTAGTATTCATTGTATTTTTCGTGGAGATTCATAATAAAATGAAAACAATTCACAATAATCTGTGTTTAATGTAACAGTAGGCATTTTGGCACCGTGATAGAATCCTATATGATATAAGTTTATCTTATACGATTATGAGTGATAAATTGTGCTTGAAACTTCATCATCCCAATATGAATAATGTATCACTGTGTGTGTTTGTGTGTGTATTAAATCAAGTTATTATTATTTCCTTTAATTCCTAGAGGAATATAGGGCTTCAGCCGTGCGTCTCCATTGCGTTCGGTTCTCCACTAACGTTTTCACCTGGCTCCAGGTCTGCCCACATGCTTTCATCTCCTCTTCACATGACCCTATCCAAGTCACCCTTGCACTGACGACCAACTCGCCGCTTCCCGTTCGGGTTCCACTCAAGTGATGGCCTGACGTGTGATGTCACTTGACGGTTCGTTTTCTCAGAGTATGGCCAATCCACCTCCATTTCCTCCCACACATTTGTTGCACAGTTGGTTCCTGCTGGGTTGGTTCGCTCCCAGAGATCCCTCCCAGTTGCTGATCTTTTCTGGCCATCTGATCTTGAGTAGTATTGAGCGAGGACAGCTGTTGATGAAGGTGTGTAGTTTGTTCGAAGTACCCTTCGTGACACTCAGTGCAAGTCTCTGATCCGTATAGTAAGTGGCACTGACTTCACATTGGAGTTGAAAATCTGGATCTTATTTTTCATGATGCGTGGTGTTGACCTCCACACAGACTTGAGAGTAATGAAAGCTTGTCTTGCTTTCTCGATCCTCGCTGCTTTGATATCCTCATCAGTACCGCCTGTAGTTGAAACGATGCTTCCCAGTTAGGTAGGTAAAGGAGGTTGCTTTTTTCAGATTGGTTATATATATTTGATGTGGGCGAGAACATCCTTTAAAAATGAAAACAGCAAAGGGATATCTGATAAGTATGGCACATAAAACCTTAAAGGCTTTATTAAATACCACTTGATTGGTTTTTTACAGGATTTCATCATGAGCTGACATCGGTTGGAGAAAAACTGAAAAACCTGAGAGTACTTGACAGCTATTTCGTTCTAGTTTGAAACTCTTTAGCTGCATTCACCTGCCCCCAGGGTTCGGACCCGGGACCTTCTGGTTACAAGGCGAGCTCGTAGACTTTTAAGCCACTGGGACCACTAGGTCCTGAAATCCTAATCCCCGCAAACCAACACTTGATTGGGTTTTGTTGAATTTTGCTTCATAATAAATGTACTACTTATGCAGCTTTTGAAAATGATTCGTTGAAGGGGAAATTTTCTTCTCTGTCATATATGTGTCCCTTTTATGAATCTGTGTATTCACCAATAGTATTTGTACGCGTAAACAAACTCAAAAATACATTTATTGGCTATATTTATGTTTCGCAATAGAAGAGCTAGGTCTCCTGTTCTCACCGTTAATAGGTTCTGAAGATTCCATTTGTTTCTGGAGCCATTTAGGAAAATGCTCTGAAGCCCTTACTTGCAGAGATCGATGAGTCCTCCCTATGTATGTGTGTCCACACGTACATTCAAATTGGTAAATACAGTGGGATGTGACGTCATTTTTCGCATGTTCGAAGGGCTTAGATAGATATATTGGCTTTACATTCTCTATTATTATGATATTGGCTGCATAAAAAGTCTTTTTGACAGCAGCGTTCAGTCTTTGTCTAGTTATCAAGCTGCTTTGATCCCCCATATAGGGTAGCTTGATGTACACGTCTTTCTTAGGGGCGAGTTGGAGAGTGGGTCTTGGTGTTCTGACTACTTTATATCTCCTGATGAACTTGTCTGGATAATTGTTATCAACCAGAGTTTGTGTCAACTTTCTTTCTTCTTCATCAAGTGTGTCTTCAGTGCATATTCGTTGGATTCTACTGAAGAGGCGCCTTACTAAGGCTCTTTTGTACCGAACAGGGCAGAAACTGTGGTAATTAAGACACTGTCCTGTCCAGGTAGGTTTTCTATAAATAGATCTTTTTATTGACCCATCAAGCCGTCGACTAAGCAATATGTCTAGGAAAGATAAACAATTATCTTCCTCTTCTACAGATGTAAGTGATACGCTATTCTGAACTTCATTCATTCGATTTAAAATTGAGGTGGCAGAACAAGACTTATCACTGATGATTACAATATCATCTACATACCTTCTATAAAGTGGCACATTTTCGATTAAATCCTGCGATAAATTCTCAATGTACGACATATAAATATCTGCTAAAAGGGGCCCTAACGGACTTCCCATAGCAACACCATCAACTTGGCGGAAACAATCGCCTTCAAATGTAAACCTAACATTGTTAGTACATAGAAGTAATAAATCCCTTAAATAAGATATAGGGAACGGGATGAAAAAATTGTTTGTGGAAATATAATCACACAAAATGTCAACTGTTTTGAGCAAAGGCACATTAGTGAATAACGAGTTTACATCAAAAGAGTACATATTCTTATTCATAATATTAAATAATATCGTCAAGAAAATCAACCAATTCAAATGTATCTTTTAACACATACTTACAGAATTGTGTTTTGACTGGATGCAATAATTCTACTAACCATTTAGCAAGTTTATGTGTTGGGGATTTGCACATTGACAATATAGGACGTAGAGGATTATTGGGCTTATGTAATTTTGGCAAGCTATACATATACGGGAATTTACAATCTGATGGTTTTAATGAGTCAAATTTATCTTCACTTATAGCATTTAGGCCATGAAGCTTCAGTAGATTAGCTGTCACTGTGCCCTGCAACAACTGAATATCTTCTGAGGAGGGATCACGGCTAAATTTGCTTTTATCATCAAGAATAGACATCATTTTAGATTTATAGTCACTTTTATTCATAATAACGACTCCAGAACCTTTATCAGGTTTCGTAATTATTATATTAGAATTTTCCCATAGCTCTTTCAAGGCTTTGAAATGCTGGGAATTTAAAATACTTTTCTCCTTTGGGTTGTTGTTTAAAAACTGATGACCTATATCCACCATCTTGGCCTTAAACCAACCCCGATCTTCATCGGATGTTGCGGCAAGAGGTTTGAGTTAGTCATACAAGTTTTCAAACTCAGCATGGATGGCTAAATCCGTAAATTGCGTGCGAGGAACACAAAATTTGAGTCCAAGGGATAAAGCTTCTTTCTGATGAGTAGATAGAGTAATATCAGAAAGATTTGTAACATACTTATCAGGATTCACCGGAAAAACATCTACGCGGTTTCGATCATCAATTGAACTCTTCAACTTATTTTGTATATTCGTCTTTGTTTTCTGAGTAACGTCTTTACAAAACTGAAGAAATTTTATATGGTATATTATTGATAATTCAGATAAAATAAGTGAAGCATCGGTATGAAGAACAAGTAATCCTTGTAACGTTTTCTTAACATTTTCGATATGTGACTTTGTAAGACTAACAAATGGCTCCAGAAACAAATGGAATCTTCAGAACCTATTAACGGTGAGAACAGGAGACCTACCTAGCTCTTCTATTGCGAAACATATTATAGAGACAGGACATAAAATTGACGTTAACAGATCTTTTAAACCTATCTATATTTATGTTCATAATTGTACTTTTTTGTATTAATTAAAATGATGAAAGAAACCGACATGTAACTGATCGATGAAGTTCGTCAGATTGTTATTTGAAACATATTCGCTCTTGGTTTTCTCGCATACCGTTTGTTGAGACTATCAGTCTACACATAGATAGAGCTGATTGTATTTATATTTATAAACAATGAAGAGAAATATGTGTAAACTTTGAGGAAGAATTTGTGGGGGCGAAACTTCTTTAGGAGGCCAAGTTACCAACAGTCTAAGTTACATTTATTAGTTAAAACTGTGTTGAAATAAAAAGCTACTGGTAGAATGTAGTGAAATACACATTAATCAGAAACTTGTAAAGAAAATATGTTAATTGTTGACTTATGTTGTTCTCTGAGACTTTTGCGAGTGTTCATTTCTCAACTTAAAGCTTATGCTACTTATGTATTGTGATAACTTTCATAAGTGAGTCACATCAGTAATGAAAGTGTAGAGAAATTTATGTGTGGATAGTTGTATCTCGTATACTCACAATAACAGACTATGAAATAAAATGTTCTGTGACTTTGTGTTTATTCCATGTCTTTTGGAGGTTATTATTTGGAGAATATTTAGCTGTTATTATCCTCATCGACAGGCAGCGGTAAATATTAAAAATAAGTATTTCTATCCATCAGTGACTGAAGTGATGCTCTATAAACTGTAGGTTTCAATTTATAGTTCAGTATGTAGTCTCGACATTCACTGCACAAGAGAAAATTCACCAGCTGCTATTTGCAAAAAAATAGACAGGAAAAACATATTCAACTCGTGACCTGATTGTTATGGTTCGGCTTGCTGGTTGTATTGTGGATGCAAACTGCTGAAGACCTTCAAACCAGAACGAAACAGCCGTTTAGGCCTTCACAGTTTTCAAAGGTTCTCTAGCTGACGTCGGTTCTTGGCAAAGTCTATCTTGCAGAAAGAAACTCATGTGTGACCGGCCAGTTAAGTTTACCAGATTACATTCAGTTAGTCCAACCGAACAGATTACCATTGGAATGCTAAGTGAATATTATTAGTTGTAAGCGAGGTAAGTGTTATAATTGATTTTAGAGAATAGATTGAAGTCACTGACTCATACACAACCTATTGTGGGCGATATCTTTCCATACTGACCTTGTTTGTAATAAAGCGGGGAAGTGATGACGAGTCACATCACAGTGGTGTTCACTCGTGTTCATAGTCAACAGAAAATTGAAGTCAGTCGGGAAATGATACTGTAACCACTAGTCCTTACGGAATGATACAAATAATGCAAAAGGAAGGGAAGGAGTGGGAATTAAAAGCGGAAGTTCTTAATGTACAAAAAGCAACATTAATCTGGAAGAGATGATAAATGGGTGTAGCACAATCTGTATGGAAAAAAACAAACATATAACTAAATAGAATTTAATTGGTGGATGGTGACTAGCAGTGGAATCCAGGATAACGCGCATTTCGTCCTATTTGGGATTCGTCATCTGGATGTACCTGCATCTGCACAAGAAGCCAACATGTCAACCTGAGACCGAGCACTTCGGTCCAATCAATCGACGGGAAAATCTAAAATTCAATTAAATATAACTAAGTATATGGAAATTATGCAGTAAACAAGTCAAAAATGATTACAAATGCCCATAAACGTTTTCATAGGAATGGTTATTGAACAAAGAATATTCTTTCCGATAACTTCATCAGCAGGTTCTACACTTATTATACAAAACAGTGAATGAATTACTGTTATTAACAACACTACTGTTTGAATAACATTGAATCCATAATAATATCAATGGATTACAGTTTGATAGCATCATTCTCTTGTATATATGTAGATAAAGAGTCTGTTTGGTTTAATGCATATCGTTTCAGCATCTTCTTATTGTGATGAACTCTGCTTCGACGTAGAGACTTGTAATAAACTTTAAAATAGTGATTTGATTCAATGTAATTGTTAATGAAGTTCAACGTAGCCTTTGTTTCATGGAACTAAGGGTTATATTTAAGGAACTCTTTGAGAACCTTCAACGCTATAAGCGGCTGACAGCATTTTAACTGATTAGAAATGATCATTAAGATTTTCAAAAATGCAAATATTACTTCTGTCACAGTTAAACGAGTTTGCGTAGCTTCTTATTTTCAGATGATCTAATATGTTTCTTATTTTGATTAGAAACTGCACACCGACATATATTCATTTATTGACAATTCGAATGCTTTAGATCAGATTGCTTGATGAGCTCATCAATATTTGACAAATACTACCATCAATACTTTGACTGAAAGCAGGTAGTAATTAATATCATGCAACCATTTCTTCCTTTGGTGCAGACTGAATCTTATCAGTTAGCTGGTCATATCTCTGACTGCAGAACTGGGTGACCAAAGTTTCTTCAAGATTTGAGATACGCCTAGTTGACGAGCGCTAGTAAGCACAAAACCTAGTTCCAAGGCTTCCTGCAGATATCCTCCAGCCATTCATCGACAATACCGTAAATACTTCATGTTATGCTACTGTCAGTCAAGGGTTGGAAATCAATTGTCACTGAACTCCGATGGTGCCCGAATGCTATTACAGTTGCTTACAATGGTGATATTCCTAGAATTCTATCATTTGTTGAGTTGTGAATGTGAACTGATGGTCAAACCTAAATTATTCTTCTCTGTGTATCTCTAACTGATTTCAGTCTATAATTTCAAGTCAAGCACAGGCGGAACGGATGAAGACGTGAAAGCCAGCCAGCCAGAATCGGAAAGGCAACATACACCTTCATCAACCCGAAACCAGTTTCGAAATCTTCTACTTCACTCAGCCAGCAAAAAGAACAAGATTCGGATTTCCAACACAAATGTTAAGTCAGTCAGTCTCTCTATACGGGTCAGAAACTTGCGCTGCACTTGCGTCACGAAAAACATCTCCAACAAGCTAATGCAGAATTTTATCAACAGATGCCACCTTCACTAGTTCCATAGTGAAGATCAAATGACCGGCTGGCCAGAATTAACTAGCAACACGAAACTCAGGCTGGTTGGGAACAAACCAACCGAACAAGAGCCGATTGCTCAATAGATGTAGGAGAAAATGGAGATGAATCGGGCATAAACTGAGGAGGCTGCTGAATGACATAGTGTGCAATGCAGACTATCGCTCGAGTGGAATCCCAATGAGAAGCGACGAGTAGGTGGTCGGTGCGAGAGTGACATGGAGGAGATGGTATGAGTTGGAGGAGATGAGAGATGATGGTGAATGGTGGAGCTAGCCAGCTGAAGAAGTTATAAGAAATTAGACGAAGGTGGAGATATGTTGTTGAAGTGGAATGTTCCAATTGGAGCCCAAGGGAATAATAATAATACATATCATTTGCTTTCCATCCCAGTGACTTTAATTATTTATAATGCGTTTTGAAAAGTTGCAAAGACAGACAGCAATAAGAAGCGCGATCATTGAACATCTGGTCGATAATGATCACCCTCTCTCTATAGCCTCCGCCTTTAAAGTCATCTACAAGGCGAAAAGTAATTTACCGAAATCACTACGTACCCAACTCATCTGTATTGCTGAAGCTTTGGCTATCGAAACAGAAAAGCCAGATCTCTGTGTACAGAAGAAGTTCGTTCAACCCCTCCAACTTTCATGGTCTTAATTCCTCTATGCTAAAGTATGGTAATCCCTAATCATATTTTGGATCTACCAATTTTTTCATTTTGTCTATTCAGTTTGTATACTCTTCCTTTATTACGTCAATTGTTACTATTACTATTCTCACTTTGAACTGTCCCCGGTATTATTTCACTTGTTCCACTTGTCATTCTAAATGAATTCTGTTTTGCAACATTAAATTCTATGTTATCGAATTTCACACAGTATTACGTAACGTTTTTATTTTATTCGATTTGCCTACTAATCCTATAACTGCACACCCTTTCCAAGTTCCATCCATCCTATGAATTATTCCATATATGACATTAACTGTTTTGCCACTTGACATTTAACTAAGACTATAATGACAAACACTTTAATTTTAATTTAATTTCTTACTATTATTATTATTATTTTATGCATTCACACCTATGATTCAATTCCCTCACCGGATATAACTTCTTAAATACCATATATATATATCGATTGTACAGCTTGATAATAAATTTGTTGAAAAGAGCCTCTTCGCTGCCCTTCACTTGTTCTGATTTTCTATATGTTACAATGGGAATTTTCCATGAACAGATGTTATTCTCCACTTTCATCTGAAAAGACCATATATCACTACTTATTAACTGAAGTGAGTAGTTAGATGCCATTCATATCAACCAGTAGTTATCATTAGCGAGATGACATATTCTGATCTAAATAATTTCAGTTTCCATAGGCAACCGTGGTGTAAATTCAACTCAAACTCTCTAATATGAAAATCACGAAATAATCGCAGAAATGAGTATACAGGAAGGAGAGAATTAAGTTTTGTGATAGCCACCTGAGATATAATGGTTGAATGCAAATGAAGTAGACTGTGAGAAGTTTATTCCAGAATCTCAAAACAAACTTATTATGATAATACTATTTTTATCTTCAAGAATGTATAACTCAGTATCTAGAGGAAGAGCACGTGCTTCAGAAGAAAACATAGTGAATTATTCACAATGTTGAATGTTGTTTTAACGGCAAAACAAAAATTATTCTTTATGTTTTTAAAGTTGATGTAAGGAATTTTCTTGTTTCTTGTACTTATTGTCTTGTTGTCTCAAAACTATTATAGTTGTGTTCCGTATTACGAAAGTTGGTTTGTATCTCAGTATATTTTTTAGTCATAAAATAACTCAATACTATGCAGACTAATAGAGCAATATCTACAATCTCAGTCGTTAGATTAATGATGATTTCAGTGTTGTTTATTGGGAGAACTTTCACATAAAGAAATACCACTTATTGAATTACTGAAGCGAATGTTCATTGGATTGACGTGTTACCTTTTGGAAATCTTCATTGTGTTTACTAATGTACATAACTAGTACTACCAAATACTAATCAAATGTCACCACATCTCTACTATTACTATGGCTAATAATTAGACCACCGTATGACTCGTCAATTACTCTTGTGTTAATGCCCACCATCTAAGGTTAATTAAATGTGTCTTTTATTCTACGCTAAGTATTTCATTTCAAAGAGTTAACGTTGTTTGGTATCTCTGCTTTATTTGGACGTTAACTGTTTTGTATCTAGTGATTTCGGGCAAAGTAAAACCTTCATTACCAAAACCACAGTGACCTTGAACAAACAGTCAGATTTCAGATACAAAAAAGCCGGATTACTGTTGAAAACACAGTAAAAAACATTGCAAACATATTGTTAACACTGTATAGTTGTAGATTATGTGTTGTAAGAATGTCTCCAGTCACTACACAGATGATCTATAGAGAAATCGTGCCATGCGTAATGTATCTATTCATACAGTTGACTGTAGGTCATGGTACTTTGAGATCCATTGATATTTCTGACACTATTCTTCAACCTACTCCTAACTCTAACCATAATCCTAGCTCCTAATCCCAAATTTAACCCTAAAACTAACCTTAACGCTTGACCCTAACCCTAAATCTTGAAAGCCATAACCCTACCTAATAGTATAGATTTGCAGAAAAAGTACCTAATAAATAAATAGATTACAGTATCTACCCCCTCTAACCCCCTAAGAAAGCAGGCATGATTTGATATGGAATGAAATTTCATAGCATTCTGTGTATTTGGTCGCTTCTTTAGGATCAACTTTTGTAAGACCTTAACTTCGGCTATGATACTTTAGCTTCACCTGATTTTGTATTAAAGTGATATTTTTGTGTTTCAGAAATTTCAGACAAGTCACCTGTGTTTCAACTTTAAGCAATCTAGAACTGTATATCGTTAGTAATATCTAGGCAGATTATGCGATCTGTTCAATCATGATCACTCTAAATGAACTGTTTTGTTTTTATCATAAAATGAATCAGTGAACCAGTGAAGACAAATTATCGAACGACTAACAAGCAAGTCCTCTCAAATAGGTATCTCAAATTCAGATATAGAGAGTGATGAGACGCTCATCGTCAATGCAGACTTTGTAGTTTTCTTCACTTTAATTGCCAAACAATATATTCTTAAGATACTGTTTAAAGTTAAACAAGTATTATCGGCTCAATCGCTTAAGTCTTCATTACGATAGGAACTTAGGGCTAAGTTCCTTGACACTCATGTCATAAAACACATCAAATAGCAGGGAGATAGTTTTGACTTCAGAGAAGGCAAATGATACAGCGTTGTGGAGATACATGGGAGACGTGAAACGAAAATAAAGAAACACAATATGAAGGCCAGAAGTAGTACAACACGGAAGATCTGTGCAAATGATGCGTTGAAGATAAGGTATACATAATTTGGCTATACAAAGGTACCAATTTCCTAATAAACTTTGCTTTATCAAGTCTTCGTTTTCAACCGTTTCACAGATATCTTTCTTTGTCGACCACAATTTAATTTCATTACTAAGTCTACTTAGTGAACAAAAAAGTTGTTTCATGTTCAACTTTATTGTATAATGAAATTAATCAGAGGAAACCTGATGAATAAAATGGATAAATGCTATTTTGCATTCTCATCTAAGCCGTTACGAAACTGGTGAATTTACTTGAAAACGAGTATAAGAATTCTAGATGTTGTGCTGAACATTATTCACTTATTGCTCTCAAAAGGGGTTTCATATCTGACAGTGATTTAAAATTCTGATATCTGTAATTGTCATACTATGACAAATCGGAACCTAATTCATGTGAATAAAGAAACAAAAATGCCCTTTGACCAGAAATACACATCTAAATTTGTTTAAAGGTACCATTAAATGATCCAGAAATTCTATAGTCTTCTGCTCATAAGTGGAAGGAACAGATTATTTTCACTGAAGTAGGAGGCTGTATACAGTCGTATTTCCCTATATGATATTCACAAGATCATGTCTACTCCCAATTTTCCACTGAAGAAAATAAAACGAAGATCAGCCAGCCAAGCATATTTGACATATTCTTACCTAGAATATACCACATACTATGTCAGTTTTTATCAAGGTGTTGGAGTGAGATACTGATAAATGGACAGACAAATTGAGTATATGGGTATATGGTACATTATGGAAACTTATTCTGACAGATTAAGCCTCATTTCTTGGACGTAATGATTTCAATAATGTTTCAGAGATAGTTTTTATTTCCATCTCATTCATTAGTGCTAAAATAAAAGTACTATTGTGGTGAGTGCTACTTACAATCAGATATAAGTAGTATATCAGTAACCAAACTCAGCAAAGTAGCAATATGTTTTGGACACTGGAAAAAGCAGTCGAAGAAAAGAACTATGAGAAGAACGTCACAACACTAAGCAGAATCCAACAAGCTATCGAATGTGGTGATATTCGACCAATTTGCAAATGGTGTGCAAATAATGACTTAAAGATAATGTGTGCCAAATTTATGTACCTACAATGCGTTTGTCCTAATAAACACAACTTTGGAGCCGCATAGCTCTTTTCTTCTTTACATTATTACTGCTAAATTTAAACACCTTTAGCTACTTCTATATGCATACTCTTCTGTTAATTGAGTCTAATCAATCCAATCTATCTTAAAGTACGCTCTCACTTTCTTATTACTTGTAATGAATGCCTTTGTTTACATAGATCCCGTGACCCTTAACTATTCAATATGGATCTTCTGATATCACGTTAAGATAAATTAATTATAAATTAGTAAGCTGAATGACATCCTAATTGTGGTCAAGATTAAAAACAGGAATGTTCATTAAAGGTTTTATTTTGTTGAATAAAGACATCGTTTTATGCATTCCTTGATAGAAGTAAATACTGAACTAACCAGAATTTCTCTTTAATATAAGACTCATAAAATTGAGTTGTTGGATGATGAATTTAGCTGAGGTTGCTTTGTTTTGATTTGTTGATGCATTTTACTTGAGTGGAACAGTTAGATTCAGCTACTACCTGTTCATTCACTAGACGATCAATCATTTTAAACTCAAGAATGTCTATATGCCATTGATATCTATGAATAGTCAGTTTAATCCTCTTCCCCATGAATAATCCCTGCATGAGGTCAAAACTTCCACCAGTCAAAACCTCAGACTAAATAAGGTCTCAACCTGATAATCTACATTTTAAGTCGGAAGTATTTTCAGTTGTAGTATACTAAAGTATGTATTTTGCAAACGTTATCAAATATTATCCACTTTCAGATGTACTTTATACAAAACGACTCTAATTTAACCTACCAGATATAAAGAAAGGTAAAGTTAAGTTTATGGCTCAGAGGAGTGGTCATTATTGAATCATGTTCCTGACTCTTCTATGAAATTCTGTGACGCAGACTTTTAATTCATCTTCAGTCATCACCATCTCTATATCAGTAGTAGTCTTCAAAATCAAGGCTATTTCAAATAGTCACACTGGATCTCGCCCCAGTGGCTGAGTGGTCTACGAGCTCGCCTTGTAACCAGAAGGTCCGGGGTTCGAACCCTAGCGGTGGGTGCGCGCTGCTGAAGAGCCTCAAACTGTGATGAAACAGCTGTCCGGTACTCCCAGGTACTCCAATGGTTCTCTAACAGATATCAGCTTATGTTGAAATCCTGTAACCAACCAATCAAATCCTTACAAACCAATACTTGAAAATCTTGGTGTTTTTGCCACTTGTAAATTGTAAAGTCCCACTTTAATCTACCGAACAAAACTAGAAAATGGGTGCTTGTAAATATATATATGAAAATATTCCTTTCGCTCAACATGTGTAGTATGTGACTGTAGAGGTTTTTTTATTCCTTTACGTTCCTAGTGGAACATAAGGCTTCAAGCTAGAGGCTTGAGGTTTTGGTGGCAATGCTTGTTTCTTTTTTATGGCATGGGGTTGCTAGCCTCATGCACAACCTTTCCTCTTCACCATTCTTATTAGTGGCTTAGCGAGGTAAAGGATTGTGTCGGCCGGGGGCCGAACCCCGGACTACCTGCCCAATCGGCGAGCATCTTACTGCTATACCACTAATGCACTGTAGAGGTAGACGACGAAATTTATGACCCACCTGCTTTAACTCTTTATGTGTTGGCAAGATGTGGTTTATTCAGGAGACATATGCTAATTTACAGAAGGTTCAAGTGAATTTGAACGAAAAAAAACATAAGTTGTAGAAAGATTTGAACCCATGAACTTTCGTTTACTGGCCACACACTTAACTGACTTAGCCATGAGTACAAACTACTGAGAATAACTTAACTATACTAAGGATTTAAGGTAATAACTAACTGATTTAGTGATACGCAAGTCTACTACACATCATATCAGTTTCCTAGGTGTACGAATCCTAGTTGCACAAAATAAGGCAGGATAAGTTTTTGACAGAACAGTAAGAAGACGTAATTTATCTGAAAAGTGTGATGTATTTATGCACATAAATGTGCTTCTGATAGGTTAAACGTCTCAGATCAAATATATTTTCTTCTTATTTTGTCAAAATTCATAAGGTGAACTAATTGCTTTAAAGATAAGCCTTGTAATACACTTTCATGACACACTATGAAGCCATCCAAGTTGAACAGATTAATTTTAATAAGACAGAGTGGTGAATAAACTTTAAGAGAAATACTGGAGATCACCATAAAATGCGATGGTATTTCCAAAACTCACTTATAAGTTACCATGTAGTTGGCAATGAGCCAGACCTTTAATTGTGAGGGTTACTTACGCTAACTAGTGGCTGAAAACCGAATCGGTGGCTAGACCAATGCTCCGCAGCTCCACTGAAGATCACTGAAACGCATATTGTGACGAATCAGGTTTAATTTTTGAGTTTTTTAATTCAATGACACATAAGTTCTTTAGGCTGCTCATGATTTTCGAAACGTTGTAAAAAGTCGTTTATGCTATTTCTTATCGGTTTGATTGTCTATCGTTATACTCTAGTAAAGAGTGGTGTGCATGAGTAAGTAATCTCATATAGGCGCGAATTCTAATTTACAATGATTCTTTTTGCTTCATAAAGTAGACCGTGATTACCACTATACAATCGATCGATTAACGAGCTCATTAAATGCATCTTTTTCTTATAATCATTTATTAACTTGCTTTTTCTATAAAACACTATTCATGAAAATAACTTGGATCAATATTTGGTTGGTTGTTCTTTCAACTTCACAAAAAATCAACTTTACTGTCTGGAATGATAAAGATAAACCGGTCAACTTGGTTGATATGCGTAAATCAGCATTTTAGTATGTTCATTACTAACTAGATGGCTTAGAAATACTTTGGTTTTTATAATATCATTTATTCTAGTTAAGTATACTTTGTGTCCTTTACACATAGTTGTAGGTGGGTGTAAAGTCGACATAAGTTCAAAATTCCATCTTTATTGAAGAGTATCAATTAGGAATTACTGCTAGTTTGTGCCAGTACTAAACATTGTTCAGACAATGTTATTTTGCAGCACGATGAAGTACTGCAATGAAAGGTGATAGTGCAGACAATGCCTGTCTCAGAGGAGAACATTGATATTTCTGTGTAGAAAGTAATACAGTTGTGTGTTCTCTGAGATGTTGGTGGAAAGTGTTAGTTATAATGTTGTTCAAAAATTTGAATAGCTCCATTCTTAATGTATAATTTGTCCGCCTATGATTTCAACACATAGATTTGCTTTCATTTGTTGTGATATGCGTGTAGTAGTGGAATGAATCTGCATGATGCTAAAGACTGAGGGTTGTAAGTGATGATTCGTTGAACACCCTTCACATCAACCAGTAGTACTTGCTTGCCGGGCTAAAGTGATCCAAAGGAATGCATGATGAGATTTCATCTTGAACTGTGTAAATTATCAGTATTATCAATTCATTCAAATAGCTAGACAGAAATCGGGTAGTTTGAAGTGATGCGGCTCTCCCAGCTCAACTAAACCGAGTACACTGCTGATGAAATCGACCAGTAACTAGCGAAAAGACTATCCGGTGTGTAGATCATTTTCATCTGGCTAGCAGGTACTACTAGTTGATGTAAGTAGTGCCCAACTACTCGTGTCTATCAGTCAGTAGTATATACCGTCATGCATCTATGCTTGATTTCTTGCTTGTCATATGGCGTATCAAGCAGGTCACATATGGTCATCTGAATAATTCCGATTTCCAAAGGAAATTGTTGTGAAATTTCACCTCAAACTTTGTAAAGTACAATGACTTCACTTTCTTCAACAGTTGATTTTTTTAAGGTTTGATCACGGGTTGACATTAGTTAGAAAAACATTGGAAAACTAGGGAATACTGGACAGCTGTTTCGTCCCGGTTTGGGACTCTTCAGTATTTGTGCACCCACTCGGGTTCCACTCCAAAGGCACTCTCATAGACCACTCAGACACTGGGATCCGCTCTAATGGACACTCCATGAATTCCAGCTCCTACTAATTCGTGATTACATCGTGACTGGCACCAGCCAATATCGACGGCGAGTATATGGAACATTGTGAAAATGGTCATAAGGGATTCGACTGATACGGTATACATAATATATATATATATATGACAATAATCAATAACGGTAGCGATCCCTTTTCTTTATAACTGCTTTAAAAAATGTATATTATAATTTATTCCATTAACAAAACTGAAAAAAAAACAAGTGAAAAAATAAGACAAAACAACCACAAACATTCACCAGAAATTGAAATCAATCACTTCAAGTGTTAATTGATCCAATAACTGTAAGTGTAAAGGAAACATTAACAATAATATTAACGAACAGTACATGTAATATACGGTTAATATATATATATCCATATATGGTCAGTTTATAATAGAGAATATGGGAGAATAAATACAAGAAATACAAGGAGTTTTATTTCGTCAAGTTTACTTCGACATACGGTATGAAGAAAATTTAAGAAGAGACTAGTGAGTGCGTGAATGAGTGATAGGCAAACAGGTAGTAGGTATTATATAATTTCACATCCTGTATGATGTTTAGAAATATATAGTTGAAAGAATATGTTAGATACTACTTTATTACTTTACAGACAGTACATGTATTCACCTAAACATCGTTATCGTTATCATCATCATTATTTTATTTAGAAAGAAGGTTGACTTAGTAACAGGTATTCATGTTAAACGGATTGTTCTGTTCAGCTTAAAATGCATTATTTGACTTGTACACAATTGATTAGATAATTTTACTTTTCCACTTGTTCATGTTCACTTCTAGTTATCCTGCTATTATTTTAATTTAATTTAAGAAAATGTAACCTATAAAAAGAAAATTGAGTTTCTTTTGATTTTTAAACACTCATTTGTCCATTCCTCCGTTTGTTTTCCGTGTCTTCTACTTGATTTTAGGTTGTTACACTTTTAAAAATAAATTGTTGTAGCTTTCAGATAAGAATGAAGAAACACTATCACTGTGTGTAACATTAATTCCATGCACTCTTCAGGTGGGCACTGATATGATAAAATGACAACAGGAGAAACAATGAGAAGTAATACGAATATCTATATATATATATATATACCCTAGAATAAGATGTTCTAGAATAAAAGTTACGTGAAAAAATTGTTTTTTTTGTTTTTCGTTTGCTGTTTAAAAACGTCAACACAGTAAGTCAGTTAAAAAAATATTATGAAATATATAAAGAATATTTAACACAGAAAAAAAAAGTGATACCCCTATAGATGCACCGTGTTTACTAGGGCATAGAACAACCTTTAAGATAAAAGGCAAAAGAAAAGAAAAAAACAATAGCAAAGAGAGATAACAGAGTGTGGATCACCTCGTTAGACTCTTGAGGGGTTCGTATAGGTCGCTGTGATGGCCATTGATCATGATGATATTGATGTGATCGATGAAATGAAGATAATACTATGTGTAGTAATAATGCTTCCAATGAGGAGGATACTGACGACGACAACAATAAAGAATATGAGGGAAAAAATGAACAGATGAGAGAAAAAATGTCATAAAATATAAGTTGTTTGTAGGCATGGAAGATAAAACTCCACTGTAGTATGCAAGCAAGACGAATGAAAGAACGCTGGTGTATAAACATTTATGGTATATTTCCATAGTCGCCTGTGTTCGTTTAACAAGTGTTTTGTATGATGGAGAATGAATGGTATATTATTTGTGTGTTCTTTAAACACTTTTATATATATAATGGCTGTAAATTGAAGAACTAACATTATATATCATCCTAAATTCAGGCATATTTCATCAACAAGTTATATTCGCGCCTTGACAGTTCTCCATGTTATAATGTTTACTCAACTAGTACAGATCGATTGAGAGGAACAAGGGTACCGTAAAGAAAGTCGGAGAACGAAAGAGTTAAGCATCAAAAGATATTTAGTTAATAAATACCTAGAATAGTGTGAAGAAAGAAGATAAGGATTGCAGCAAAATACATAGGTGTAATTGTTAACTAAGAAGAATTGCGTGTGAATACTTCAAATGTTTTATACACTTGATGTATACTGCTAAGTAATTCTGGTTTATTTATAGAGAGGAGAGAAGTGAAGACAATGAAAGAAGTTTGGTATTAGTATACAACTACTAAGGCAGGAAAGCATTTCAACTTGAAGACAAGATAACAAATAAGAAAAAAAGGAAAATGACAACATTATTAAAAAAAAAGTTCGTAGACGCAAATAAATGAACTAACAAAACCGTAGAACCTATTGAAAGGTGTTTGATTCTTTGTTTTTTGTTTTATTTTCACCTTAGACTTAGACTGCACTGGATTGTGAGGTTTGTGAATTTTGTCCACTGTTAGTCTGTGTAGTGGGTAGACTTCCATTCAGTACTGAAACTGGATTTCCATACGACTGATTTAATAAATTCATAATAGAGGTTGTCTGTGAAGTTGAATTTACAGTAGATTGTGACTGTAATGGCATGGATGCTGAAATACCAGTCATCTGTAATCCTAGAGTGTACAAGCCATTTGGTTGTGGTACAGAGTTCAATGACTGTCCAATAGTAGAAGAAGAACAGTTTTGTCCTAATTCACTACCACCATAGTTAGTTAGAGACTGTTGTAATCCAATAATCTGTGGTATTGCTGCTGTAGTAGAACCTAATCCATTTGCTCCCATCAGCATAGCTGCAGCAGCGGTAGCTGTTATGGAATTCGGATCAAAGTAATAGGCTGGTTGATTACCGAATGCTGTATTAATAATTCCGGTATTTCCTAGCGAGCTAGCTGCTATAAGTTGTGAGGAGTAGTCAAATCCATTTGTCAATAATGCTCCAGCAGAACATTCACTTGGTAGGTGAACATTGTTATTATGATTATTTGTTAAACTGCCAGTCACTGTTGACAGTCCACTGTTATTTATTGGGAAATTTGAAGTACCAGATAACTGTAGAATATTTGTTTGAGATTGCAACAGGTTAAGTGGAGTGGATGTATTAGGCAAATTGTTTGATAACTGCATTGGCACAAATGCTGTATTTGAGTGTATTATACTTGGATTGATAGGCAGAGCATAACTTGCTGCAAGTGCTATTTAGTATAATGAAAACAAAGCAGAAAGGGAGAGTAAGATTTAAATTTTGCAAAAACAACTTATGCTAATAAATAAACACAATTCTATCAAAACTGAAACTAACGTGTTAACGTTTTGAAAAATTAAAACAAACATTGAACTTCAAAAACGGTATGAAAGTATTTTTGATCTTGTTTTTTTTTACCAGAACATGAATTATTTCCATTCTGAGTCGGTAAATTACTCAGATTATTTGCTGGAAACGACTTGAAATTTGAAATATGTGGAGTTAACTGAGGATAAGTGGAACTTGTTTGAGAAAGATATGGCTGATTAGCATAGTTTAGATATGAAGTTGGATAAAACAAGTGTGTTGAACCTAATGATGAAGATAGATTGACTGAATGTATCGGAATCATAGAACATGAAGGGCTATAAAGAAAACTGTAAGGCCGCGAGTTTGTCACTGACTTCATACTGGAAGAAATAGAAGTGTTTAATTCACAATTATTAGAATTTGGAGCAGAAGAAAGTACGTAAGATGTGTTCACCTCATAAGTTCCTGCTAGGCTATGAGATGTACAGGTTAGAGAGAAACTATTACTAGCTGTAGAAATAGATGGATTGCAAGCGTTAAACTGACTGTCATAATTAAGTATCTGCTGTTGACGTGTAGATGATGGCATTGTTTGTTGTACAGGTGGTTGTACGAGGGCAACACCACCAATTCCACTATTAGGAACTGTCATAACACTGTTAGAAGACTGACCTAGAACAATACAAGACAATGAAACAAATAAATCTTAAATTAATACGAATCAGCAAAACTGTAGAAGTTTGAAGGCTTTAAATTTTTTGTGGTAAAGTATTTTGAATCGACCAGTGAAGGTTTTCCTGTTACTCTGATATAAATCATAATAGTATTTAAGTGAAATTTGACACTCTTAATAGAGTTTAAAAATTTTATCCTTCTGAAGAAACCACCAGTTAAATATACTACTGGCCAGAAAGTTTAAGCAACAAGAAACTCTGGGTAAGAGCCGGTCAAGAATATATTGTCTAACGATTATTTAGGAGGAAATGGAGATGCTGAAGAGTTCACTGTGTGAGATCACACTCAAGATCCTCGAGTGGAACCCGAATGGAAACCGACCACTTGAGAGTCATAGGATGACACTGAGTAGATCATGTAAAGAGGAAACTGGAGCCTGTGAACAGTCATGGAATCGCCTAGAAAGGACTGCAGAGAAGAGAGCGGAATGGAGATGTGCTTTTGAAGCCGTATGTTCCACTCCGAATTCAAGGGACGAATAATACTTAACTTCTAAATATGTTTGTAAATTCTTACTTACTACTCATAAGTAGATTAGTAGATATATTAAAATAATTTAGTATGAATTTTCAAATAGTACAGTAGTGAAAAAAATAAGCATGATGGTTCAAAGTGATTGACTATATGCTGTCAGGTAATACGAAATCTTTTTTCAAGAGAAAAGTATATGTAACATGTGCATGCGAACTCCATTGTTGTCACAGCCGAAAAAGCGCATAATATTAATCGATTGTTCAAATCAAGCTGACATTGTCACTGTCAAATAGTCGAATCTCATACCAACAACCAATGTTAGTTAGTGACTCACCATCGTAGTGTATTTTTATGTTATGTTATAGGCAGGGAGTAACACTTCTTTGAGGATGGATATATGCCTTGCCAAAGAGTACCAAGCAACAAGAAAAACTCAGATCCAGGGTTTCCTGGGGACTGTCTCAACTATCCAATATTAATAAATTTATAGAATACAACCGGAATTTATAGGCCATATTGGCGTTACCTGGCTTCTTTAGGTCTCTTACACATATCTCAGATGATCTGTTACTCTGTAACATCAAGTAACTGATTTGTAAAATAACTAATTTTTGTAATTTTGAGTTACATAACCTGAAGTTGCTCTGACGGTGAATCACGTTCTCACTGTTGACGAGTTACTAATGAAGTTAAGGTTTGATTTATAAACAGAAATGAACCTCTTAGTATTCAGTGAGATCCTAGAAAACATATAAGTAATCTGGTTAGTAATCTGACAAGTGTCTATCAATATTCATACTAGTTGGACAATATTCTGTATAAAGTGTGCTATAATCCAAATGTCAACACCTCTGACTTCAAGTGAATACTTAATGTGTTGACTCACTAGAGTCAAGCTAGAGGCTTGAAGTTTCGTACAGTGGTGTTATTGACTCACTAGATAGTCTGTTGAAAATTATGTCCGTGCACTGGGCCATTATCACTATTTGTATTTTATATGAAATCCAGACTTTAAAAACTCGTGACAGAGTTTTCAATTTGAAAAAGTGGTAGAAATTGTAAATTTTAGAACATACATATTTTTCTAAAGTAAGACTTCCATTAATCCCACGACTGTACTCTAAAATAGGTAAGTCAGTTACACTTTGTCATAAAATGTGTTACAGAACGGAACAATTTTTAAACATTAAAGTCATTACTCCACCGTATTATGACACTAGATTCAGTAGTACTGCACTCAAACACATTTGAGCATCTGATACACAGTTTCATAAAACTGTATTACAAGCTGTTCTGCTTAAAATTTATAAATCAGCTAGCCAAGGATCAATCTTACCTTCATTTAAACCCAACAGATTGAACGGAAGGCTTTGAATAGCTACTTCAGAAGCACCAAGTTTCGCTTCAGCAGGAGTTGCGTAAAAACGAGTTGTGTGACAACGAAATTGTAGATGAGGAATATAAACCTGTCAACCGAAATTAGTTGGATACTAGTGATTAATAAATATAATAGGTTAAAAAGAACATAATTTTGATTTTTAATTCATATCGTGAAAATAAAACTAGTTAACCTCAAAGCTTTCTGATTAACCTAGAGAACCTTGAATACTTTTTCTTGAATAAATAATTATTTTATTATAGCTTGACTCCACACAGTATTTTTGATACAAGTATGAAATTTTCAGCATGTGATATCGGTAGCCCAAATTTTGCAGGCCGACCATTGATATCGGGTGTGCGTCGGCCGGGGATCGAACCACGGACCATGTGCATGGTCGGCGAGCGTCTTAACCGCTGTACCACCGACGCACAAATGATCAAATGATAAATGAAACAGTATACAGTGTCATTGAATCATTAGCATCCCTTTGTCTGAAAATTACACTTCAGAGGACATTCAATACCAACAGATTTATCCCCATCTTGAAAGTTGAAACAGGAATGACTGAAGATAAAAATAATTTCTATCCCGACTCAATAGCTGAATCTCAAATGTGTTCATCATAAAAGCCAAGATGAAACCGACTCCAAGTGTTCTCAATGAGACAAAACACATTTCAAGCACTAATTAACTATCCAGCAACCATTATGCGTAAATTTTATTTTGATAAAGTCTCATAGTGTTACACAGTAATATTTACTGATGACATTTCGAGCACAATTTATTGCCGCTCATAATCATCAAATTCCAAGCGATGAAAAATAATGGAATTATATATAATGAAGTTAGAAAGTTGTGTGAGTACCTTGATATGATTATGAGCGATAAATTGTGCTCAAAATGTCATCAGTAAATATTACTGTGTAACACTATGAGACTTTTGCAATTAATAGTGTTCTCTGAGCTGATTGGTTTTGGTTGCGGAGCTTTCGTCATCCTTCTGGACAACATCTTCAGCGCAATATTTAGCATAAAGTGAAATGATTTAAATTTCTTCATGAGTGATATAACTGCGTCTCCCGGTAACCATCTTTACATATGTATTGACCATTTCCTATTGACTTGGACGACGAAAGCTCTGCAACCAAACCAACCAGCTCAGAGAACACTATTAATTGCAAATCATCCACCTGAGCTACAAATCTTCTCTATTACTATGAGACTTTATCAAAATAATTTTTACCCCTTAATAGAATTATACTCTACCACAGTGCAAAGTTCTATTCTTATCCAACAACCGATTGCATACCTGTACAGTTGGCAGTAAGTCACACTTATCCACTGAAGGTTAATACTATTACCTAGTTGACGAAATCTCGGTAAGTGGAATGAAGTTCAAACCCATAACCCAGAAAGTTACAGCTTGACAAATACCAGCCCTACATAGTCCAGAATACTATCTTAGTTATACTAAGTTATCTTGGTTAAACATCTCATTCGAGTAATAATGATTAGCACAGTTGAACTAATGAAAGTACAGTTTCACTGTGACACTTTACAAGTCGGCTTACCACATAATCTACTAATAGCGTTGAAGACTGAGGGAGCTAAGTAATTTAATTCGTATATTTATATATACTTTAATAGATATATCATTCACAAATTTGTTTTGTTTTTTCTTACATAACCTTTGATATTACTAACCAGTTTTTCCAAAGGGTATCTAGTTAATCCGTTCAAATATGTTAATCTTATTCTACAGATAATGTCGAAATGTATTTTTTATTTGGCTTTCTGTTCAGTTTTATCTAAAGCGTTATAATACACAACAACGAAAATCAATAATTTGTGCATTTTGTCACGTGTCTATGATATATATATATATATATAAGTTCTCTGAGCGAATATTTCGGTCATCACTGTTTCTAATTTAATAAGCAAAGTATTTCATCAAATGAAAACATTCTACTTCTTAATATGTAAATTATAACTTTAGCTAGAATCTAATAAGAAAGTACACTGAGAATTTTATACGCTTGACTTTCTTACAAGTATATATATATATATATATATATATACATGAGTGACTTAGTGTTACATGGTGTATTATTCCACTTTTTTAGAAACCGTATTTTTCAAAATTAATATTTTAACCATAAATTGAAAATTTCAAAATTGATATCCTATGTCCAGTTAATGATTATATGAATGAATGGTGAAACAGGATATGTCTGTATGTATGTGTGAGATACTTTGAATGAAAGAATTCAGCTTACTAACAATCTGAAAGTTGATATCACTGATATTCTCTTCACTCTAGATATATATGATAGTAATTTAGTGACTTTTGCTGAATGCATGATCATACCCTGTTGTAAAACTCTCATATATAATATAAAACTATATGCCTACTGATTGGAAGAAAAGCTATCTTGTCAAGCTATAAAAGAAGGGAGACTTATGCCTCTGCAAACCTGGCACGGAATCATGCTCTTTTCCACGCCAAGTACTAAGTCGCATCATCTTGGAGAGAATAAAAGATGCACTGGATACAGAACTCCGTTCCCCACTGGGAACAAGCTGGATTCAGGAAAGACAAATCATTTGCTGATCAAATTTCAACTGTACGCATCGTCATCGAAGACAGCATGGAATGGCAGTTAAAATCTCACCTCATCTTCATTGATTTCGAGAAGGCCTTCGACAGCGTAGACCGAGAAGTAATTTGGAAACTGCTTCAACATCATGGTTTGCAGTGCCCAAGTCTTTATCAACCTCATTCAACAGCTGTATGAGAATGGCACGTGTCAGGTGATCCACAACGGAAAACTCAGTGAGGCGTTTGAAGTGCATACAGGAGTAAGACAAGGCTAGCTGCCTATTATCACCAATGATATTGCTAATTGTGGTGGACTGGATTATGCGTCAGACTGTGCGTGGGGAATGAGAAGACAGGTATACTTTGGACTGATGAGAAGGCTCTAGAAGATCTGGATTCCGCAGATGATTTATATTTAGTGTCACACAAACTCGACGACTTACAGGCGAAAACCAACAAACCGGCTGAAGAAGGCGGCAGAGAAGGCAGGACTCCAGGTGAATATAGAGAAGACGGAGGTGATGAAGAAAACCAACCACTATAAACAGCAACAGCAGCCAGCACCAATCACCATCAAAGGGAGAGATTTGTCAGCGGTTACTTCCCTCACTTATCTGACTAGGAATCATAGTTTCAACTACGGGGGGAACAGATGAAGATATCGAAGCCAACCAGTCAAAATCGGAAAGGCAACATACGCCTTCATCAACCCGAAACCAGTTTCGAAATCTTCTACTTCACTCAGCCAGCATAAACAACAAGATTCGGATTTTCAACACAAATGTTAAGTCAGTCAACTCCTCTATACGGGTCAGAAACTTGCACTGTGCTCGCGTCATGAAAAACATTTCCGACAAGCTAATGCAGACTTTTATCAACAGATGCCACCTTCGCTGGCTGGCTCCATACTGAAGGTCAAATGGCCGGCTGGCCAGAAATAACTAGCAACACGAAACTCTGGCTGGCTGTGAACAAACCAACCGAACAAGAGCCGATTGCTCAATAAATATGTAGGAGGAAATGGAGATGAATCGGGCATACACTGAGGAGGCCGCTGAATGACATCGTGTGCAATGCAGGCTATCGCTCGGCTGGAATCCCAATGAGAAGCGACGAGTAGGTGGTCGGTGCGAAAGTGACATGGAGGAGATGGTGTGAGTTGGAGGAAATGAGAGATGATGGTTAATCGTGGACCCAACTGAAGCGGACAGCACCAAATAGAACAAAGTGGAGATGTGTTGCTGAAGCGGTATGTTCCATTCGGAACCCAAGGGAATAATAATTTGTCAAAACGTGGTACATTTCACATAAATTGGTCTATTCCTAAGTGCTGCTATCTGTAGTAATGTTCTGGGATAAACATGTCTTGAGACTAATTCTATCCACACAGAAGTCAGCTTTATTAATCAATGTCATAACGTCTACAGTATAGTTATATTGCTAATTAATTCGATAATCGATTGGCTGACAATAAAATGTCTCTACAAAGTTACAAAGTAACAACTTTCAGCTAATTGTGTTAATTCTATCAGCACTGCTTCCCTTCTGAGATTTCTTTTCTCTATAAACCTTTTTACTTTAAATCCAACACGTTAGTGATCAAATCATTATTTTGCTCGAAAAAGATCAAGTGGAAAATATTGTCATTTCAAGTGACACATTTTTGACTTCACTATGATTTGCATTTAAATGAAAGGTAGTGTGTAAAATTCCCTGTTTATAGGAATGTTTTCATTGTGTGTCAGTTTTTCTCCTTTATATAAGAATACATTTCAGGTTGATAAAGCAGAATGGTCTAAATTATCATAATATAGAAGGATTTAACACATTGAATGAAACTTTGCCTGTAGATTGGAATTCAATAATAGAACTGCTGGTAGTTGTTTCCGACTGTGGAAAAACGTGAGATCTCTAAAGAATCTACCTACTCTGTCGATGTTCATTACATATATAAGAGATATTCAATAAACGACAGAATGCCAGAAACTGAACACTTTCACATGGGAGATTGTAAACAGAAATGAAACCTTAACTGTGCGTCGGTGGCACAGTGGTTAGGACTCTCGCCAACCATGCACATGGTCCGGGGTTCGATCCCCTGCCGACGCACACCTGATATCTATGGTCGGCCTGCAAAATTTGGGCTACCGATATCACATGCTGAAAATTCCATACCTGTACCAAAAATACAGTGTGGAATCAAGCTGTAATCAAAAATAATAAAAAAATAAATCAAACGGTTCTGTATTCGTGCCATATCAAATACAAGAAAAATCTTTCTAAGATTATCTCTCTGGGTAACACAGAAAATCACAGAAAATTGGGTCTACTAGAGGGACTGAAAATATACGGTAACTTATTACAGTAGAAGGAGTGGAATAATTTTATGCAGACCATAGCAACTCATTTAAAAAAAGTTTAATTCAAAGGTGAATCTTACCTGTCCAACAAATAGTTGCACTTTATTTCCTGTCGTTGGATCAATGAAATCAATTGGGATTGCATTGTATATCGGAGAACCAAAACCATCTCGACGACATAAGTCATTTAGAATCTAATTAAAAGGAAAATAACCTCTACCATCAAGTATTCATCTCATCTATGAGCACAATGTTTCACAACAAAAAAAGACAAATTCATAAAATCAGCATATGCGTTAGGGCAAATTTTCACCTGTTCATGTAAGTAGATTTCTATATATATAAAGCTGATATGCATAAAGCGTAGATGATAGCGAAAAAGAAATGGTTAGGCTGTTACCAACATTCAGCATAAACACATGCTCATACACACGTCTACACATACAAACAGATACACACACACACACACGCAAACTGGTGAATATGCACATATCTATTCAAATGACACACAGAATTTTGTACAATATGATGCTTTTAGACCAACCTCTAAAGAGACCAATGGATTCAACTGACGTTGCTGTAATTTCTAAGATAAAAGTAAATAGGAAGAAGAGGCATTAGAATAAGGAAAAAGAGGACTGGGATTATATATATATGATGAAAGTAATCACTGAATAATCACTGAATTTATTTTATTTTTTAATGAGCGTAAATATCAAGCATAAATCGTCTAATTAACCAATTCCTTTACAGAGAAATCATTAAGGAAAGCGTTTTCTTTTTTTTTTTGTAAATTAGCCTTCAGAATAATTTTTTACACAGTGCACTAATAATCAAAAGGATCATGGTGTGTGTGTATAAGCCGAATAGGGGGATAGATTAGGAGGAAATCTGAAAATTTCTAATTGATTTGTCACTTTCTTTCTGTCTCTAATAAATAAATCACACACGCACACGTGCACACACACCTTTAACCATGATCAAATTGGAATCAAGTTATTAAAATTTACTTCCTAAGACACAGGGAATGAAAATAGTGTCATAGGATTCATCCATAGGATACCGAGAATCTCTTCACCGAGTTAGAACTGACAGTGTGATACATATTACCAACTTATTCGCACAGAGAGAATTATTAGTGAACCAGTAATTGACTGACTGACTGGTTTCAACGTAGAACTTTGCACCGATGTGCAGCAGTTCGAGTTGCCACACTCCACTTAGTACACAAAGCAAGAGAAGTAAGTAAAAAGAGATTCAAAATAGAGACAGAGATATGAGGCGAAAAGAATAGTAATTTCGAAGAACAATATAGTTTTATTAGATATTATAAGTCACAAGGAGTGGATGCATCTGCGTCACCATTGAGAACGATTTTGAGCCATATCACCAATTGTCTCCAGCCATTGGTTTTTACCGTCCAACCACCAGGAAGTCTACATCTTCCTACGTGGCTGATCAACTAACTGTTGTGGATTTCATTGACTGATGAAGCCATGTTTTGATCACCACTGGCTCTGATCCAACCTGACTCTATGTCAGCTAACATTGCCCGTCGTGGAAGGCGATGGAAAGGCATGCACACGTAACAAATGTCCTAAACATCTCAATCAATATAACTTCACAGCCTCGTCTATTAATTTTCCCTCCTTACCTAGCGCTCGACGACTAACCTCAATATTACTCACCCCATTATACCACTTCACACGGAAGATAGAACGTGGACACCTATGATCAAAGATAGCTAGCTAGTCTTTTCATGTATTCTACTTTCAATAGCCACGCCTTAAAAGAGAACAGAGCAGACTGCTGAGCAGTATACACGCCCTTTGGTCGTCAGCCAGATATCATGTCTACGCCAGAGACTGGCATATGCCAAATGAGCCTTCTGTATCCGTGCTGAGATTTCGTCAGCGACCAACCAGCCAACGTTGGCTGATGCAACTTTCCAATATGTGAAGTGGTCAACACGCTCTAGCATTTCAGTCCCTATTTCTAAGCTAGGAGTCAATTCAGTCCAGTCCTGTAGCATCATCTTACATTTGACAGCAGGAGCGAATCGTATGCCAAACATTCGAAGATTACTGCCTGTCAAGGTGTTCAGAAGACTAGCATCTTCACTTAGAAGGACCATATCATCTGTATATTCTAAGTCAACGAGATTATTCCCTGATAACAAGTCAATCACTGAGTCGCTGAAGTGAGTTAGGGTTAATTCCATTAGTACATCTATGATGAAATTAAACAGAAATGGGGACAGTAGGCATTGAACTGGTAACATATACTGTTAGCCTTGATTTAGTAAAAAGTGAAGCCTGAAACCTTAAACCTTCTGTACCAAATTCTTCAGCAAATAGCAATTAGAATATCTTTGACACATGAAAATTATTCTAAGAAATGTTGCTACTTTGCATAATCAAAAGACGGATGGACATATATAGGATGGGATGTAGTCATGAATAAATGCATAGGTCGCTAATATTTTTCATTGGTTAGTGGGATGAAAGTGAATAAATATGACATTATAATAGACAGACAAACAGGCAGCATCGTTTCAACAACAGGCGTCATGGACAGGATGTCAAATTTAGGGTCTCAAATGCTAGACAGGCGTTCATTAATCTGAAATCAGCATGGAAGTCTATCATACTCAGCACAAAGAACAAGATTTTAATTTTTCAGCACGAATGTTAAGTCATCCAGTGCTTTTATATGATTTAGAGACTTGGAGCACGCGTCACAAAGAGCACTTCCAACAGGCTATTGCAAACTTTTATCAATAGCTGCCTTTTCTGGCCAGAAAGGATTAGCAACAAGAAACTCTGTGAATGAACAAATCAAGAAACTATTGATCAACTAATATGCAGAAGGAAATGGAGACCGTTGGCTGACATTGCGCGCCGGGCATTCGAGTGGAACCCGAGTGGGAAACGACGAGTTGGGCGTGTGTCTGACGGTGATATGGAAGAGATCGTATGAGAAGGAGATGAAAGCTCATGGGGAATCGTGAAGCCATTTAAAGAAGACTAAAGAGAAAAGGATGAAATGGAGATCAACTGTCGAAGACCCATGTTCCACTTGGAGCCTAATAATATGCCAGTCAGATATATTAAAGACGGAAGAAAGAAAAAACTGATGATTGTTATAAAAGTATTTTCACCAACTTTAAAAATGATAGTGAATACATAAAACTGAGTTAATGTGATCAATTTTCAGATGGATTATTTGTACTTCAAGAAATACAGTGGATAAAAATGTAGCTTCAATGGTCACCTTTCATGAAGTAAATCTGTGATTGAGACACAACAGTAACAAAATATTACACTTGAAAAATGGTTATATATCTATACTGATAGGATCTTATGTACAGTGTTTATTAGTGATAGTACAGCTAAACAAATTACATCTGTCCACTTTTGTTCACTGCCTGGTTAACTTTATATTCATATAATACATCAGTATGGAATTGGATATCTGTAAAACATTAGAAAATGTACAGGACGATGGTAGGAATGTCTAAAGCAATAGGACACCATACACATTCTTCTGATAATGCAAGAATATCATAAAGTGATACATTTTAATAACAAAGTTTTTCCAGTTATTTCTGTAGGGAATATCCGCTAAGAAAAGGCTTTATAGTTATGAGGTATCCATGACAGTTATGACAGTCTTCATAAAGTTTCAAAAGTAAATTTACCTTGCATCGCTTTAATTGATATTTGATGTCAATGAGAAAAGCAGGTTGCGAACATTATGTGGCTTAAATCTCATTTGAAAAAAAAACAGCGAATACGTTTGAAGTACTAAATGGGCTGAACTATGTTAACAAGAGATTAAATTCTAGATTCTAATAGGCTTATATACAACAAAGATGGTTAAGATTTACAAATTATCAGAGATCAAAACGGTAACTGTAGTTACACTCAGAACTTATAACAGGCGAATAAATACGCTGAATTCTCTAATGTGGATGTTACTGTTATACTCTTCATCTTGTTGTTATCATTATTGTAAAGGTGAACAATTTTGCATCTGAGATAATGACTCACTGAGATAAATCGTTCAACACTGTATGTATGTATGTACTCACCTGATTAAAGAATATGCTTCATAGCCAGGCATTAATATGCTTACACAACATTATGTACATACGAGTTGATCACGGATTGATATCAGTTGGAGAATCATTGAAAACCAGGGAGTACTGGACAGCTGTTCATCCTAGTTTGAGAATCATCGGCAGTACGCACGCACTGAGGTTCGAACCCAGGACCTTCTAGTTACAAGGCAAGCAAGCTCATATACCATTCAGCCACTGGGAACCGATTCATTGGCCAGCCCATGAATTCTAACTTCTACCAATTCGTGATTTAGCGCGACTGGCACCAACCAA
Source organism: Trichobilharzia szidati (assembly GCA_944472155.2). Classification (NCBI taxonomy): domain Eukaryota; kingdom Metazoa; phylum Platyhelminthes; class Trematoda; order Strigeidida; family Schistosomatidae; genus Trichobilharzia; species Trichobilharzia szidati. The sequence goes on from OX235273.1 coordinate 93,785,498, forward strand.
TGTCGTCGGTGGGACATCCATCCTCACACATTTGACTGGATGGATCTCACTGGTCACGACTTCTCACTGTGTTCGAACCCCAGTGGGTGCGTACTGCCGATGATTCCCAAACTAGGATGAAACAGCAGCTGTCCAGTACTCCCTGGTTTTCAATGGTTCTCTAACTGATATCAATCCGTGATCAACTCGTAAACACAAAACTAATCCTTACAAACCAACTATAGAATATATACGTACATAAATATGTTTATATATCATTAGTGAGAGGAATGTGATTACAATTCAAAAGAAAATCACAAAAACACACACACACAAATAATCGGAAGATTCAAGTTAGGTAATATAAAAGAATGAAATTAGGGATAAAGGTGTAATTCCACCCTTGAATTTTATCACATAGCACTGATCCAGTTCATTTTTGTCTCCGTCGGTATAGCACAAATATAATCAATCTTTGTGTTAGATAATTAAATACAGCTATGATAGAAAATGGTAGTAATAATAATAATAATTATCATTATTATTATTATTATTATGATAAAGTAGCAGTATTAGTAGTAAAAACGATTGATTATTTTATATGATTAGCATACAAATTATAATGAGCTAGCATCATGAATATTGTTATTATCATTACTGTTAATATTATCAGCATTATTAATATTCTCTTCGATGGTTTTAGACTTTGATTCTATCTGCAGATAATGATGCAGATAGTTGTGAGTATAGTTCGTCTATTTTTTGAAAAATATTTTTTTATTATTATTTATAGTGTATATTCATTTATGCATAGTGTTATTTGGTGGATAAACTTACGAAATGATCTGACAGAAGACATTGATGTTTAGCCTTGCCTCAAATTATTCACACAAGATAGGGAAGGAATCAAATGTAAAACAAAAAAGTACATTATATATGTTGAGTTATATGCATTTTATTGTATTATAAAAATATATATATATGCGCTGTTTACCTGTTAAACGATTAAGAAATATATTGAATATATGCATGAATTCATAATTATTTACTCACTCACCTGTTGAATATGTTAATGAAATGATAAACCTACTTTGGTAAGCTAACATTGTAGAAAAACCGCTTTCAAAATACACACATTATAAGTATCTGTCACCGTAAGGAAGTTAAACTTATTCACTCAGGTTTGTTGACTTTAGACAGCTGTAGACAATCAATGCGAAACCTTTGACTTGTTGACACTCGTCAGCAAGGAGTATATGCAGTATTGTAGAAACTAATATCTCCTATGAGATTCGAACCTTGCGTCACATAATGCTACAACGAGAGATGTTACCTGTTAGCTATTTGGACAAGAGGTTGACCTCCTGCAGGACTATACTAGATACGCTGATTGATCACCTGATCATCTAGTTCTTGGTCATATTCCTAGCGATTAATTAGTGTCAGCAATGCAGTCTTACAGGAGGTCAGCTGTGAGCACGAATAGCTAAATGCTGCTGTTTCTGACTGAAGCACTGGATGACACGGTTTTGAATCTCAGACGGGACATGAGTTCCTTCAAGGTTGCAGATACGCATTGCTAATGAGTGCCAACAAGTATGGAAACTAGGTTCACGGCTTCGTGTTGATTGCTTCCTACTATCTAACATGAATTCAGAGTGCACAGCATTGGCCAGCCACCTAGCTTAGGGACTGCCTGGACGTTTCATGAACATGTTGCTTAGCTGTATTTGCACTTTTGTCAGATGCTTTTAAAGGAAATACAAATGGGTGTGAATAGTCAGGAATTAACAGCTTTTGCCAGGCCTTGATGATTAGTTGAATACGCTTCTGAAGAGGTAAATCTACTTTATGGCGGATAGTTTGTAGAAGTTGACCAATTCTAGTATCTTGTAATTGATTCATGGTCATTAGAAAGTTTTCTAAACGTCCAATAACCTCACAGACTGGATCAATATCAGTTAGATTTTGGTTCTCATCTATTGAATTTCTTAGTAATAGCATGACGGAGTTCAGGGAGTTGCTCATTTCAGTGTAGAACATCTCGATATATTAAAGTGACTACGTAACAAAATACGGTTGTATAACTAAAAACAAAAGTTTTTTCCATACAAATCGTTTTGAGAATTAACTATTAGTTTCCATATCTTTATCAGACTTTCATCTGCCATTACCTTATTCCATAAATTATTCTATCTCGTACAAACGACAGACTATCAAATATGTCCGTAAATTCACTACTCACTCCGAAGTTCGGCTACGTTGCAGATTAAATGCCTAAAAGCTCTTATTTTCTTCAGATGATACCGAAACCTCCTACTACTGAGAAAACAACAAGCATCAACGCACTGCCAACCTCGCCTAGATTACTAGCTCACTAGTTTTCTAGCCGGTCCCAAGCCCGGATAAAGAGGGAGGGTTGGGGCGTGGTGCTAGCAACTCCACCCCCAAAACTTAACCAAATCGCTACAGAAACTTCAACGCACAAATATATTCAAAATTCTAAAAATATAAACAATAACCTTATTTTTCGCTGGAATCGGAGAAGTGAAATGACGCAGGCTGGTAAAAGCCTTCGGGAAGCCAGTCAGCCGATGTGCCTTCTTTCGATGAAAGCAAAACTAAGGATGGGGACGTGGAATGTTCGTACAATGTACGAAACTGGAAAGGCTGCTCAGGTAGCCGCAGAAATGAGGAGATATAAAACAGGAGTGTCGGGAATCTGCGAGAGCAGATGGAACGGAGAGACAGTAATCTATTCCGGTCACCCACAGGACAACCATGAGCACACCAAGGGAGTGGCCATCATGATGTCACCAACAGCAGCCAAAGCTCTCATGCAGTGGGAACCAATCTCCTCCAGGATAATGATAGCTAGGTTCAACTCAAAAGGAAGGAAGGTTACAATCATTCAATGATATGCGCCTACAAACGTCTCAGAACAAGAGAAGAAGGAGGCCTTCTACAGACAACTACAAGCAGTAATGGACAACGTCCCAAATGGCCACTCCATCATGATCTGGTCAAAAAATGTAGACCTGGCTTAGAGTGTTTGTATATCAAAGATTTTCAAACTGATACTTAGTAGAAATACTGGGCAAAAGTATTTCAAGGATACTATTCACTGTAACTAACGAAAGGTAGAATGCCTTTGAATGAGAATTATGATTCTTAAAGAAAATCGTAAACGCTGAATATTGTACGGCAATAATTTCACAGTGAGAAGCATTTTTATTTATATGAATGGAAAGATCTGCTGGAGGAGTGTAGAGAGCTTATATGACTCACAAGTAATCAGGCAATAAGTTATTTTAGTGAACTGGAGGCTAATTCATTTATTTATCTATCAAAATAGCCTTTTGTAAGTTTAAATTAGTGGAATGAGATTTGAAAAACTCAGTATTTGCGTTATCTTCACCATACAAGTAGGGCAAGATGCGTGATAGTTGAAATAAAGAAGGAAAACACTTTAGTATCTAAGCTTTTCAATCCTTGTAATAAATCCGGCAGATATCAAAATAATGTTGGTAACAAAGTATTACTAAATACAAAATAAGACCATATTCGTTTTTCAGTTGTAACGTGTGATAACGGAAGGTGAAATGAAAATATGCGCCACGCAGTGGTAATCAATGATCGCTATTGTATTGTGAAGATTCAACAATAGGTATGATTTATCATATCAGACTATAAGGCTTTTGAAGGAGAAATTCTTATAGTTGAAGGTATTTCTCGTACGAGTTAACTAACCATCAGGTTTTACTTCATTATTTCATTCAAATTCTCTATATTTTTTCAATATGCACATAGTGATCGATGGTGTTTCCAATTTTTTAATTCACGCATTAGCTTTCTTTGAAGAAATGTGGTATAATGATACGACAGTTTAAACCACATCCCTTTTTTACTGTAAACATTCTTATTGTTTGTCTGATTTAGTCACTCTCTTACTCATTTTTAACTTTTATAGTTGACTGGTTGGAGGGTTTCATCATGAACTGACATCGGTTAGAGAACCACTGTAAAACCGCGGAGTACTGGACAGCTGTTTCATCATAGTTCGGGACTCTTCGTCAGTACGCACCCACCACAACTAGGTTCGAACCCAGGACCTTCTGGTTACAAGGCTAGCGAGATCGTAGACCATTAAGCCACTGGGACCCGATCTAATGCCCAGCCCACGAATTCCAACTTCTGCCAATTGATGAAATTTTCAAGTATTGGTTTTGTAGGGATTTTGTTTGATTGCGTGGAGGATTTCATCAAGAGCTGACATCAGTTAGAGAACCACTGGAAAACCTGGGATTACTGGACAGCTGTTTCGTCCTAGTTTGGGACTCATCAGCAGTACGCACCCACCGGGATTCGAACCCAGGACCTTCTGGTTACAAGGCGAGCTCGTAGACCAGGCAGTTAACCTGGGGTTCTAGTGGGAAGCCGTGACCAGTAGGGTACAGTAGGTCGGAGATGAGGCAGTAACTCATCTGAGAAGACATTGCGAAATGGTCGCGCTATGTCGTGGATTGGCAGAAGTTAGAATTCAAGGACCATTGGATCGGGTCCCAGTGGCTCAATGGTCTACGAGCTCGCCTTGTAACCAGAAGGTCCTGGGTTCGAATCCCGGTGGGTGCGTACTGCTGATGAGTCCCAAACTAGGATGAAACAGCTGTCCAGTACTCCCAGGTTTTCCAGTGGTTCTCTAACTGATGTCAGCTCATGATGAAATCCTCCACGCAATTGATGAAATAGCGCACGACCACTTCGTAATGTCTTCTTCAATGAGTTACTGCCTCACCTTCAACCTGCTTTACCCTACTGAAACCCTCCAACTAATCAAACACAATCCCTACAAAACCAATACTTGAAAACTTTATAGTTGATTTTCTTCTTGAGAAACATGTTAGTCACTATCTGACACCCAAGTAACATATTTTCCAGTTCGAAATGATCTTCAAACTGTAAATGTAGATGTCTAATCCTAAATAAATGGCCGATAATCTGTTCTCCTGATATTCACCCCATATAATCAAATTTTTTCAAAAGTAAGACAATTTGAGTAGTTTTATTTATCTCTGAAGTAATCTTCAAATGTTTTACAATCGTGTTTATATTTACTAAAAACACATATCAGTCTATTACTAGGCAAGAGTAAGAGATGGTCTTAAACTCATTCCAACTTGTTGGCTTTCATTATTATCACTCTGAGGCGTCTGTTTTGTATAATTTAATGTGTTTTTTCTTATCTACTTCACACGTGTCAAGTGGACACTCGACCGTCTTGCTTTTCATCTAGTGACAATTTTCACCTTATCAAATGTCAACCCTTATTTCTATGTGATGGTGATTCTTACGTAATCTAACTTTAGAAACCACTTCTAAGTAACTGTATAAGTTACATCACACAGTCCTATTACTCAATAGTGGACGCCTATACGTTATTAGTAAATATAATGAAGAAAATTTTCTTCTCTGAAATGTCTTTAATTGTCATCATGACGCATTTGGTTTTTTTCAGTCTACTAGAAAGTTTTATTGATTAATTTCTGACACCTGAGAGAAGTGGCGAAAGATTAAAACAAAAATTTCGCGTATACTCATATGATATCTATTTCAGTAAGCATAACACATTTGAATATGTCTGTTTAAAGTTAATGAGTAAAGCAACTTAATAAGCTCCACTCTCACTTTTTAATTCTTTGTGATTTATACTTTGCATTGTTTTTTCATCCATACGGCAGTTACCACGGTGCATAGGTTTTAGCGATAATCAGATACCTTTCTTTTACTGTCTAATAATCACTTATTATTTATTATTATTATTCCATTGGGTTCCAAGTGGAAAATAGGGCTTCAACAACACATCTCTAGTTTTTCCTCCTTTCTGCTGTAGTCTTCAGCTGGGCCCACGATTGACCACAATCTGTTATCTTCTCGTGGCACGATACCCTCCATATCACCCTCGAACGCTCCGCTCGTCGTTTCCCATTCAGGTTCCACTCAAGTCATGGCCTAGCGAGTGATGTCGCACAACGGTCTCCTCAGTGTGTGCTCAGTTCATCTAAATTTTCTTCTGAATATTTCCTGAGAAATAAGTTATTAGTTGATTTCTTCCCAAGGTTTCTTGTTGCTAATTGTTTCTGGTCATTTGATCTTCAATAATGAGTCAGAGAAGGCAGCTGTTGATAAAATATATCTGATGGCCTGTTGGAAATGCTTTTCGTGATGCGCCAAGTTTGTGACCCCATATAAAAGCACTTACTAACTTCACATTTGTGCTGAAAATCCAAATCTTTCTTGAGACTGAGTTGAGATCCATCTGGTTTTTAGTGTGTCCGTCAGGCAAAATCCATTTTGCCTTGTGTATATCCTTGTGCTTGTACATGCTGCCTCCTATCAACAAATCACTGAAAGTTCAGAAGTCTACGAAGAGTTCTCCGTTCTCATTCATTTCGCTGAGAGACTCTCAACCCATGATGAGTTCTCTTCCTGTACTGTCTGCTCCCAGTTTGGCATTCACATCGTCCATAAGGATATTGATGTCATCATTAGAGATCTTATCCATTACTATTTGCAGTTGTCTATAGAAATCTTCCTTCTCTTACTCTGCGTTGTTTGTAAATGCATAGCATTGGATAATTGTGACCTTCCTTCCTTTTGAGTTGAATCTTGCTGTCATGATCCTGCAGGAGGAAATTGGTTCCCACCGCATTAGAGCTTTGGCTGCCACTGGTGACATCATGACAGCCATTCACTGCCTCAGTGTGATCATGGTTGTAATCCGGGTGACCAGACTGGAATAGAATACTGACTGACTCTCCAGTTGACAATTTTGAAATCCACATCCATTCCACCGGCTCTCGCAGATTCTCAGCACTTCTGTGCCATTTCTTCTTATTTCTTTGGCTACCTGAGCAGCCTTCCCATCCCTGTACACTGTACGAACATTGCACGTCCCCATTCTTATTTTTGCTTTCATCGAGAGAAGACACATCGTTTGATTGGCTTCCTGAGGGCTTTCACCAGCTCGCGGTGTCATTTCGCTTCTCCGATTCCAGCGAAGAATAAGTTTCTTTTATATTTTTTTGTGTTTTTAATATATTTCATTTGCGTTGAAGTTTCGGTAGCAGTTTGATAGGTTTAGTGGTGTAGGGTCGCTAGCCCCACGCCTAACCTCCCCTCTTCCCGGGCTCGGGACCGGCTGGAAAACTAGCGACCTCGTAAACTAGCAAGATTCTAATAATCACTACATCTTCTTAACTGTTTTGAATGTTTTGACGTTATTTACAGAATACTTTTCCCACCTGACAGTCTTTTTCATTTTCATTTTGAATGCTTTTCACCCTTGTTGCCGTACTTGAGAATGCAAAGCACTGCATTTACGTTTGTGAATATAAAACACTTTAAGAAGTTTGTAACAACTCAAGTAGTCATAGCGGCACAATGGTAGAATGCTCGCCAACCTAGCAGGCGGTCAGGGGTTCGATCCCCGGCCGACGCACTCCTTTAACTCGCTAAGCCAGTAATAAGACTGGTAAAGAGGGAAGGTTGAGCATGAGGCTAGCGACCCCATCCTGCAAAAATAAACACCACTGTCACCGAAACTTCAAGCCTGTAGCTTGAAGCCCTATGTTCCACTGGGGACGTAAAGGAATAAAAAATAATATAATAATTCAAATTAGTTTGGATCAGTCCTTAATTTTATGTTTGGATTCTAGAATTCGACCAGTATAGTTAGAGGAGTGTATGAATTCGGTCTTGTTAACTAGCATAAACTCGATGATTACTTGTTGATGAGAACTGAGTATAGAGAGCTATGAAGCTTGTTTAAAATCACAGTACTACTACAACTACTATTAAGACCTTGTCGTATTTTTCAAATCACTATTCTTTCCGTATTGACAAAGACTGATGATTTATTTACATTTAGATTACTGTCTACTACCCTTAAATGTTCCAACTAACGTTTCAGTCGTTTATTTACAGTTTATTCAGTCTGCATAAATGATATAAATAAATATTGTTAATTTCCGGTTTAATAATACGCGTATGGCTTTGATGTTAGTTTGCGTATCTTACGGCACCAATCTTAGGTAAAAACAGAATATGAGATGGAATAAAAGTTACTACAAAATGTATACAGTCAATAATTTCACCTCTCCGTTTTCACTTGTCCATTAATAACTAACGTAACGGTGAATCAATGAATTCCTACAATGAACACGTTATAAGAAGTAAAGTTTTAAAAACAGAGATTTCTAAGGATGCGTTGAGGTTCTATTTTAAATTATGTATTATGTAGGAAGGTAAGGTATTTCTTGTGACTTTAAAAATTCAAAAAAGAAATACCTTTAGATATTTGGTAAAATTAAATCAGTTCTAGCCTGAACACTGTGTTGTTGCATTGTGAATTATTCCACTCATATAATAGGTGTGGCTTTTCTAAGTAGAACATCCATCAGAAGATCATGATTAGCTGCTCTTCATTACCCCTCGATTGTCATTATTTTATTTCTTTACGTCCCCAGTAGAACATAGGGCTTCAAGCTACAGGCTTGAAGTTTCGGTAGCAATGGGGTTGCTAGCCTCATGCCCAACCTTCCCTCTTTAACAGTCTTATTACTGGCTTAGCGAGTTAAAGGAGTGCATCAGCCTGGGTTCGAACTCCTGACCACATGCGTAGTTGGCGAGCATCCTACCTCTTTGCCACCGATGACGTGTCGATATGACTAAAATTAAGCCATGTACTGCTATGCTAGGAAGTAAGAGAAATATCCACAGGCCTGGAATAAATCTCACACTATATCAAATCTGACCTCTGGATAAAGCTAATACATTGGAGCTAAACTAGTTTGAATGGTGCCAGTCAGAATACCACAGCTCTTCATGATCTTTTTAAATAGCTTTATAAACATCTCCTGAATGTCATACTCTGAAAAAATGGTCACTGAAACAGCCATGTCTACAGCAGTATAGGAGATACAAGTATGCAGTAATACAGTGAATTAAATTCAAAGAAATATTCTCAGCTTAAGATTTACCCTGCTAGTTATGACAGTAAAAAAGATAATGAATGACAGAACAAACGTAAAAGGAAAAGCCCAGTAATTCATGTAGACACAACGTTCATTTTGTTTTTCTGCTGGAATTTTCCAAACAATTCACACGAATAACCTTAACTTAGAACTAAAGAATAACACTTTTTAGAACCTAGCAGGTGCACACACACATTCTATATGAGAAAAATTTGTCAATAATTCATTCTAATGATATTAGATAGTTGGAGGCAATCGGCAGGAAGCCTTGGACCTAGGTTTCATGCTAGTTGGCACTCGTCAGCAAGGCGTATCTGCAACCTTGACGAGTGCCAACTAGCACGAAACCTAGGTCCAAGGCTTCCTGCCGATTGCCTCCAACTATCTAATATCATCAAATCAGTGTGCACCGTGATGGCGAGCTACCTAGAATGGTGGCCACATTGCAAACCTGACTGATAGAATTCAGTCTGCACCAAAGGAAGGACTAGACACGTCACACTAGTTACTAGTGTCCAATCAAAATAACTCATTCCATATGATAACTTGAAAATGATGTCTTTGAAATGAAAACTCTACACTCAAATCCTGCCTAGTAATAAAAAGTGATATGTATCAGCACTATCTTAATCTGATAATCGTAATTCTCAGTGTGTGGTGACCAGCAGACCTTAAATGATTATCTACAGACTAGTGAAACAGTTCACAGACTACACTATATCTGAAGAGTATTCTTCAATCTTTGTGAAAAGTGAATGATTCTTCAAAATCACCAAACATTTCATCGGATATCAAACAACTAAGAAAGAACATTTAACAGACTGTTAAAGAAGTTTTGTGAAGACCAGCTGAACTACTTACTGTAAGATATGAGTAAATGAAAATGAAAATCAGACATTAGAAAAGCACTAACAACTGGAAACGCCTATGCATCCTTTGTAAAACACATATAGAAATCATGTGTATGCTGATAATTTCGTTAGACTATGGGCTATTCTTTTATCTTCACTTGATCGGATCCAGGTGTTTTCAGTTATTTTCCTGTATGAGATGAATTTTAGACCATTGCGACATTGCGAAATGGTTGCGCTATGTCGTGAATTAGCAGAAGTTAGAATTCAAGGACAATTGGATCGGGTCCCAGTGGCTCAGTGGTCTACGAGCTCGCCTTGTAACCAGAAGGTCCTGGGTTCGAATCCTGCTGGTGGGTGTGTACTGATGAAGAGTCCCAAACGAGGCGAAACAGCTGTCCAGTACTCTCTGGTGGTTTTCCAGTGGTTCTCTAACTGATGTCAGCTCATGATGAAATCCTCCATGCAATCAAAAAAAATCCCTACAAAACCAATACTTGAACATTATGTCGTTATTTAAATGAACTCTATGTACACTGTGAAATCTAAGAATCAATGGATGAGCACATTATCCGATTATACTAAATAATAGAATGGAAAAGAGTTAGGTTTTTACAGACAGTGATAATTTTCTAAACAGTTACGATGAATCACACACACACACACTAGATACCGACGACCTTAGATTTGTTAAACTTTCATTGTTATTTTGTTGATGCTATTGTTTTTAATTAGTGAAATACAAATATTATTATTATTATTACTATTATAGATTGAATAATGTATGGTAGATAGTTATGAAATGTGTTGTGTTTATGCCTTACAGAAGGATAGAAACCTGTCATCAGTATAATTATTACTGCTGGTTTAAATTGTAAACATCATCGTTTGGCTATTAGTTTCTAATCGATCGGTTATAACAAACACTGAAATAGTTTACATTAATAGTTTATATATATATAGACATACTGAAGTGTTGTTGCGCTGACTATTTGATATAAACTGAAAAACTGTACAAATTGTTACATGTAATTTCTAAATGTGTTCGTTAGTTAGTTAGTTGGTTGGTTCACTGAAGTTCAAAACAATTAACAAAATATATATAGTTGTATACCATCCAGTAGTTCTGAATGCCAACCAAACACAACAGTTTATTGAATATATATTTAGATAGAGAATTTCAATACAGCCTTTCAGTCAAATAACTCTCCATGATAAAATTAGGTAGTGTAAGGTGTCTGGGGGAGGGGGAGCGTCGGGATGCAGCTGGAAGGTTTACTTTATATTTATATTCTATTGTCAATAATCACATTAACAATGAATAATCTATAGAAAAACATTTATAGTATATTTTGTTTAAATAAACGGCAAAGACCTACATAGTTATTTATTCCGTTTTAAAACAAAATATCAGTGTCATCGGACATACTTTTTGTTGTTGTTTATTTCAGTGTATAGAACAATAATTTGTGAATATACTTCGACTATAATCATTATCTGATTGTCGTTAGCTAAAAATATGTCATAAAGTCTAAAATGTCGTTTGCAGAAGATAGACGCAAACAATACTGGGAATCACCAGCCTCACACTGACCACAGATGCTTTTAGGCTTAATTAGAAAATACCAACCCCGAGATACAATTGTCTTGAAAGGTAAATGAAGCAAATGGAACGATGCATTTTTTTAATTTTCATGCAAAGTAATTATAGTACGGAGAAGTTTCTTCCGAAATCTAGTGTAGTAGAGAAAAGTTCATCTGGAAGCCATGAATGAGCATCTAAAGAAGACATATCTCGGGACTAACCGATCACCTCTCTTAGATTAATGATCACACTATACATCTAAATGATAGAATTCAGAGAGTGTTTAAAACTAAACATCATGAAGCTAATTATATCCAAGTAGCCAACCAATCAAGGAATATACTGAGTCTGGAATCTCTAGCCTTTCTGAATAATGTACTTGTCAATATCATATCAAAGCACTATAATGTACGTGTGCATAACTAGTCTTCTGGGTCCACCTAACTCATACCTCCTTAAATTTTACCATCAGTACAATTTTCTGTTAAAGAATGAAATTATGAACCCAAGAAATCGAAATAGATTCTTAAATAAACAATTTGTGTACTACTCACTTCTACTGGATGTTTACGATCCTTTTGTGCTCCAGCGCTTCGACTACCGGCTGCATTTCTTCGACCAGTTCTTGTACAGTTCATTTTCATACCGCTAATAAATTAGTATTAAAGTTTAATGAAGTTAAATAGAACTGAACATTCTTACATATATATATACAAAAGCCACACATGCAAATGTCTAAGGACACTGTTTTAAGTCTCATTTATGAGTGCGTACTGGAAGGATTATCTCATTCCAATAGTTGTAGTTAACTTTCCCTTTATTCCTAACTATAATTAAGTCGTTTAAAAGATAATCTAAACTAGCCCTGGATTGATGATTTAAAGTAAAATGACAACTTGAGTTGCCTTCGAATTTGAACTAGATGACTTTTAAATTACCAGCTTGAAACTCTTCTGAATACACTGAAATAACGGTTGGGTGGTTGTGTTATTTAGCATGCCCAGATCTATATTGGCTAGATGTCAGACAACTGTTCTATTTCGGTCGGAAAACAGATTTCAGCGAGACCACTAAAGCCTAATCTAGATGTTAGTCCTAAACATCCTTTGATGGTTGATGAGTTATTTTGTACCTACCCAAGTAAATGATTTTTGGCGTTTATGTCTTCTTAAGGAGCAAAAGAAGTGAATGATATATATTTATGAAAACTCCTTTTCTTCATAAATAAATTACTATTTGACGATTGAAGTATCTCTAAATTCTCACAGCAGAATTCACTGGTGAAAACTAGCTTCCAGAATGAAATTATAAAGACTGTACATTGATTATTCAAATTAACAGTAAAGTGGTAAGCTATTAATTTTATATATTTTCATCTGGGGTGTGAATTAATGTATACTATTCACAAGCTAAGAGCTTACAAAGAAGAGTTTTTATCTTGAAATAGTCTCCCCAAAGGAAGTTAAATGAAGCAAATATCGACGAAATCTTCAAAGAGAAGGATACCCAAGACGATATGAACTATGAGATGAAATAAATTTCTCTTAATTGTCTTCAAAATGTTAGCAAACGGTGTGGTTTTCTGAACTGACTCTATGCTTTTTAAACTTCTTCATTTTGAAAAGTAAGTTTATGAGATAAGAAAATTAGAGTAGACGCGAAGTTTCCAAGAAAACCTCTAGACATAATGTCTGTTCTACATATTTAATTTTGAATATTACATGTATAAAACTAACGCACATCTAACTGAAAATAAAGTAGAATGAATTAGAAGAACTTTTAAAGAAACTCACCTAGGACTTCCAAGATTGATATCTGTTCGTCCAGAGGTGATAGCGTTAGGATTTATTGACAAAAGGTCAGTAGCCATTTGGGTGCCTTGTCCAGCAGTTGGTAGGAAGAATTGTGTAGCCGAATCCAACTGAGGCAAAATACCTCCAGCTGCAACAACAGCTGCTGCTGCTGCGGCGATATTCTGGTCTTTTGTTAAAACCAATTCGTTCATTAATTTTCCAGAGGTTCGAGAAGGTGGTTGACGTGCGTTTACTTCATTTTTATCGACAGGTTTTGCCCATGTAACTTCTATCTTCGAGCCATCAATGTACGTATCTGCAAGATACAGAGGAAAAAATTGGACCTTCGTGTGAATATCGGAGCAAATAAAATAATATGGATTTACTGATTTTTCAATTATGCGATGGTTCAAACTACGAATTATGAAAAAAGGTTCAAATATTAAGTCAGAAGAATATGTTTAAGATCTTAATTAGAAAGACTTAGGTAGTCTGAACATTCAGGCAAAATTAGTTAGCGGAATAAAAGATGTAAGCTTCTGCAAACTCATGAGCATTTAATCATCAGTTTTTGCCTCAAAGCAGATAGGACACACCCGTGAAAAGATATTATAACAGGTGAGAAAAGTGAAAGGCAATTGGAAAATGGAATAAAAAGTTGATAAATCGACAAACTGAAAAAAATTCAATTAATGAAGTGGTTCTCCTTAGACATGAGACCTTATACTCTTTAATATCCCAATGTAAGCATCGTCTGAATGAAAGTTAAAGAGTCCACTGTAATATAGAAACGCCTTGATGTGGCTTTATTATAACAGACGTTAAAGTTTGTTGAAACTCCCTACTGTTCACTTGATAAAATCTAATGCCACCTTAATGTTGTGCCACTAGGTCTAGAATTGCACTGATACACTTAAGCCAGACATAAGATCCTGTGAGTTACACGATGAAACATTTTCTTCAAACAATAACTCAATAAATTCATGACGATGGGGGATAGAAATATTAGAATATACAAAGCTTAAGAGGATAAATTGCCTATTTTCCCAGCTACCCATAAATATATCTGCTACGATAGGGGATATTGGTGATCCCATTGCTACACCTTCAGTTCGCCTATATATTTTGCCTTGGAATTTAAATATAGTAGATGTGAGGCATAGCTGAATCCCTAAAATAATTTCTTCAATGGACAGCTATGTCTTATGAGTGAGTTCAGGATCCGCAGTTAGTTCTTTTTTAACTGCTTCTAAGGCCATATTGACTGGTATATTAGTATAAAGACTGGTTATATCAAAACTAACCATTGTTTCATCATTATCTAGTTGTATGTCATTTAGTTTATTTTTTTTTCATCTCATATGAATTAGTTAGTCTAGAATTTGAACGATTTCTAATGGGGCATAATATTAGAGCTAAATGTTTTGATAATTCATATGTAGGGGTATTTCTAAAATCTACAATTGGTCTTATGGGATAACCTGGCTTCTGTATTTTAATAGTACCATACATCCTACTAGCAAAAAAATAAAAAGAATTGTGAAACTAGTAATAATAACATAAATAAGAGAGAATATAAGTCATCTTCAGTTATACCATACAAAGAGGGGACATCTGAGACCCTATGTAGGATTCTTAATAAAGCAGGAATTAGGGTGGAATTCAAACCTACAAACTCACTCAGAGACAAGCTCTGTAGGTTAAAGGACCCAGTTGACCCAATTAGACAAAATAATATAGCTTACAAAATACCCTGCAATGACTGTGAGGTCAACTACATAGGTCGAACTAGTAGATCGGGGGTAATCAGATTGTCGGAACATAAGAATTTAGCTAAGGTAAGAATGGTTGACCCCGAGAAGATAAGTGATTTAGAAAAAAAGCTCAGCACCGCATGCACTAACACACAACCACACAATAGGGTGGGTGGGAGAGAGTTAGAATTCTAAAAAGTAATCTAGGTAGGTGGAGAGAGAGGTTGATTACTGAATCTTTGTTCATTGAATCTACACCCAACACATGCAATGGGAATGACTCAGCACTCATACCTGAAATACTGAAAATAATACTACCAATCAAATCAAGTGAAAAACAATGGAACTATATAAATGAATTTAGGAAGTCGTGTGATTACCTTGATATGATTATGAGCAATAAATTGTGCTCGAAACGTCATCAGTAAATATTACTGTATAACACTGTGAGACACTATCAAAATAAAATTTAACCATAATGGAATAATACTCTACCACAGTGCCCAAGTTTTATTCCTATATCAATGACTAACTTATAAGTGATCAAATTTGTACAAAGGCGCATCAGTTGAAACTGCCACACATCTCGAAAAAGCGCACATGAGGGTAAAGAAAAAAAATTTATTGAGACTATAATGCTAATTACGTACGGAACAAAGAATAATAAGCTGAAGATTAGCAAAGATCTTCAAAAAGACCAAGATGATGAAAAGGTCTGCATATGTATGTACCATTGGAGATTTCGCACTGTAACATCAGCATTCTCCAACAATTGTTTCTTAACATCTTGAGGACCTCAGCCAGACGGTCTACACCACCCTACAAGACCAAGACTACTAGGAATGTTGTATTTCAATAAATGTAGTGTCTAACACCTAATAGGTACTTCTTTCTCCTTATATTTATTTGTGACTCATTTCGATAGGTGTTGTAATTAGAACAAATTTGTGGCTTAATATGCCTGACAAACAGGAGCTGCATGACTCAATCTAACTGGGTGAACTGTTCCGATTAACCTGGCATTTTTCTTCGCCTACAGTTTTGTACATAACTACAACCCAATTAAATCTTAGTTCAATTCAGTGGCTTTAAGATTTCTCAACGTTTCCTCGAACAGATGTTTGTCATATGGTTAATTCGGGTGATTGGGTAAAATCTATAAGTAAAAGAAAATGTTAGAACACTCAGAAGTGAACGTATCCACGATAATTTCTACAAGTGAATTAGAGTTTACAGATGTGTCGACATGGGTTATTTATAGGAGTCAAATTTGCTTAAAAGTTCACTGTTTACTCCTCCACAACTTCTTTAGAATCAATAAACTTATAGTGACATAATATTGTCTATTCTCAATTCTTGACCGCACCCTATTGTATTAAGATGTCCTCCTGAAAGCTAAAAGCTATTATAGGTACTTTCTGACCTCAATCAGTAATTTTTTCTGCTATGTTTTTACTTTATTTCAGCTGTTTTCTACTGACGCTTTACATATATGAGCTATGCTGTAAATCTCAGCTTTTGTTTCAAGATTACTGTCAATGCAATAAACAGTTCATGTCTGTAACACAGTAATAAAGTACAGGCAAATTAAATAGTCATCTACCATTTCATTTCATAATATCTACAAAGAAGTACTCCAGGATTTTTGCTTTCGATGTCATTCAAAATCAAGAAATTACTGTTTAATTCGTACAGTTGCCGATTATGAAATGCTGGTCCTACTAAAAATTCACTTTCAGTTAACAGAAGACCATGAAAAATATAATCTCGTGCTTTTAGAGAAATCAAATAAAAATTTACAGTTGTTTTTCGGTTGGCTCGGTTTAAGCAATATGAAATAAGACGTCAAGTCGTGTACCTTAGTGGTTGAATAATACTGAATTTCAATCATTAGCTAAGATATTAGGCATATATATAATGAATTATTGTCTACAACATTTATTCGACAAAGACATTTTGGAAAAAAACCTTATGTAGAAAATTATTTACTTAGAAAGAGTAGATGAACAAGACTAAGGGGACTGACTGGTTATTTGAGCTGTTAACACTAATACACCACAGGTTAGGTAAACCGTATTGTAATACTCATTTAACTTTGATATCATAAGAGTAAAATGTACAGTGTCAAACTTCTCTACCGAAACGATAAGTGATGTTCTTTTATAGAAAAGCACAATTCAGGCATTCAGACACGTGTTTTTGAAATAAAGACTTATCTACCCTTGGAAATGATTATTTGTGGGTTGAGACAGTTTTTGTTATCACATTCTTTACATACAATCCCAGTTACTGAATTTCGAAAGAAGACACAGAAAACGAAATAGAATGGAATGGAATGAAGTGACATTTTCTGCAAGTGAAGTGAGAATTTACTACTAATCTAAATCCCATCAGTCTAAAAAACCGATGAGAATTCCTAAAATCTCGAGAGTAAAAAGTAAATATTTCCCTACCACTATGAAAATGTTTGGTGGAATCAGTGAGACTCCTCAAATAACTGTTTTTAACTTACTGAGAACTACATCTTCCTACCTAGCTTAAATAGTCAGGAAACGGTTTCATGGATTGTTGTTATTTTATTATGTAATCGTTGCTAGTTTCATTATGGGTAAAATTTTTTTTGATAAAGTCTCACAGTGTTATATAGTAATATTTATTGATGACGTTTCAAGCACAATTTATTGCTCATTATCATATCAAGGCACTACTCACACAACTTTCTAACTTCGTTTATATAATTTCATTATTTTCCATCGCTTGATTTGATTGGTAGTAGTATTTTCCATATTTCCGGCATGAGTGATGAGTCATTCCTATTGCATGTGTTGGGTGCAGATTCGATGAACAAGGATTCTGTAATCAATCTCTCTCTCTCCATCTACCCATATTACTATTTGGAATTTTGACCCTCTCCCACCCTATTGTGTGGTTGTGTGTTAATGTATGCAGTGCAATTTCTAAGCTTTTTCTAGATTACTTATCTTCTCAGGGTAAACCATTCTTACCTTAGCTAAATTCTTATGTTCCGACAATCTGACTACTCCCGACCTACTAGTTTGACCTATGTAGTTGACCTTACGCACAGTCATTGCAGGGTATTTTGTAAGTTATATTATTTTGTCTAATTGGGTCAACAGGGTTCTTTACCCTACAGAGAGATATGTTCTGTTTTTAACACTGTGAAAGTGTCATCCACATTAGAAAGTTGTGTGAGTACCTTGATATGATTATGAGCAATAAATTGTGCTTGAAACGTCATCAGCAAACATTACTGTATAACACTGTGAGACTTTATCCATAATGGAATTATACAGTACGCAAGTTTTATTCTTATATCAATAATCGCTGCTAGCGTGTTATATTAACAAAATTCCTCAACAGTGATGGTTACTAGATATATGAAACTCATTTACCAATCACCTGAGTCGACAGAGAATTATAACCTCACTGACGGACTTGTTCGTTATGAATAAACATCTGGATTTTAGATGGTTGAGTATTTAACTAGTCATCCACCTGAGCTACAAATCTTTTCTATCATATTTAACTAGTCTTTTAAAGATTTCTGTAAGCGAAGATAAACAACTAAAACCAGCCAATCACTTTCATCCTCTGATTTATCATTAGACAAACTACCAACAAAATCATTGTTCACCCATTGGACTTACCATTCTGGGGATGAGAGATTAAATTCTACATTGATTCAAGTTCTTTCTTCCATCCCAGTAATTATTTAGACACAGATAAAATTACTTTTCCTGAATGAGGAAAAGTATCACTCGACATATTTCAAACCTGAAGTTAAACAAACTCCTAACACCACTTTGCGGATGCAGAAAAAGTAACTAATTATAGGGGAGATTCATAGTGTTACCAACTTTCTAATTTTCAAGCCGTTCGAGAGCATTTAAGGTGTAAATTTAAAAACAATTAACTAGTACTGAGAGACGCCAATAAATGTTCATACGTAGATATATAGATAGTGAGTTAGAAGTGTACTCTGAACTGACGTCCAAGGATATTTAATCGTCAGTGTAGGTTGAAAGTGTTGCTGCAACAGCTTTTAACAGAACGGAAAAAGGTAACTCAACAAATATGTAAAGGGGAAAAAGTTTTTTTAACTGAGCAAACAAAATTTTACTTGTGACCAAGCAACGAAGTAAGCACTAAATATTAGGACTTCGAGGAAAATAAAAAAGTGATATATTTCTGATTTCTAGGACATGTCACCTGAAGTTTCAGTCAGCGATATTCAATGTTTTTAAGGTGTTTTTACAAACAAGATGCTCTAAGAAATTTACTACAAAGATATTCATCCTATTTGTGAAATACATCTTTTCACTCTCCTTTCTAATTCACAACATCGACTAGTTAACCGTTCCAAAAACTTCACTTCGAGTAAGGAGAGACATTCGCCGATGACACTGGCTAGTAGTCGCGCCATATAATAAATTGGCAGAAGCTGGAATTCACGAGCCACTGGATCAGGTCGCAGTGGCCGAATGGTGTATGAGCTCGCCTTGTAACCAGAAGGTCCTGGGTTCGAACCCTGCTGGTGGGTGCGTACTGATGAAGAGTCCCAAACTAGGACGAAACAGCTGTCCAGTACTCCCTGGGGGTTTCCAGTGGTTCTCTAACCGATGTCAGTTCATGATGATATCCTATAACATCCAGTAATCATTTCCTCTGTGAAGTGCTTCAGGTTTCAAAAGGCTCAGTACTTAACAAACCTCTATAGAAAAGGACTCTATTATCATGATCTTTGTAACTTATCGGCGTTAAACCAAGGTCAGGTTTTAGCTATTAGCTACACTATATATTTTTAACAACAAATCATCATAAATATAAGCAATATTCATGAAGAATATAAGTCAGAATTACAATAGTGATGGACTGTTAGACTGGGGATGAATTTATTTCCCCTAGAATGTTTACACCACAGCTGTCTGCCTTTTTCCTTCCAGTTAATGTTTTTAAACTGTTCCATTCCTTTTACATATTTATTGTAACTTATATCGTAATTTATCAACAACAGAAAAAGTTAGTATTCATGGTTGATTCAACAATAGTATACTTGGGTTATGTAACTTAATGCGACACCTTTCGTGATAATATTAATAGACATGTCTTAAATAAATGAATAATGGTTATATGCTAATCACAGTCATGAATTCCAAACGAAAAAAAAACACATTTAAAAGAAATACTAGTGTCATAAGATTCTGTTTATTTTCAGTGTGGAACATACACACTCACTTATCATAGTCTCTATTAGAGACAATACTAACCCTGATTTAGTCAACTACAGTGTGAAAAGAGAATTTGTTAGTAGCTTTAGTTGCACGATATGCAAATGATAAGGCGTAATATCGAGATATGAAAAATGCTGCGCTTACTTACTCTACTACATACTATTGCATTAAAATATATATGCAATTAGCAAATTACTACACACCTTTATACATCTTATATTTTACGTGATTATTGATAGTTTTCATGTCCTTTCTCTCTCTCTCTCTGTTTTTTTATTTTTTGTAGTCTTTGTACAAATTGATTTTACTATTCAGGTGTCTACAGATAAATGTTATGCACTAATCATTCATTTGTTATACATAATAATTACTGCTTGGATTCACATTGAATAGAAGAAGAAATACTGAAAGTGAAACACGCATTCAACGTGGTCAGATCACTAATAAGAGAGATTATTTGAGCTGAACACTAGTTACTGCTTGTCTAGATACTTTGAATAATAATAATAATAAAACCTACAGAATTGTAATTTTTCGCTAAAACAATATAGACCAGAGATAAAACAAAAATAACGACGAAACACACATGCAATTACTCATTTGCATATAAAATAGATAAGCTGAGTATTTTCATGTGTAAAATGCTGTACACACTTATTTTCTTTCTTTTTTGTGCATTAGAAAAAAGTTCGATAGCCAACTGATAATAATAATAATGATAATAATACCTACCCTCTAACAACTTCATTTTTATTGATCAGTTATTTTACAAAAACACAAAAGTGTGTTCATCAAAAGAATTATATACAGTGCAAGTACTTGCTTAGTGTATCGAATTCCTCAGAAGCTACCTCGGCTAGTGAATTCGTGAATACATACATTCAAAATAACAAAACGGACAAAACAGTATGATGCAACCAAAAATATACAAAAGTAATTTTTTATTCGGAAGTCAAAATTATATATATTTGTATTCACATGGAAATAGTAATTATTTACAAAACAGTGCAGTTTCTCAACTCCTATTTTACTAATTTCACTGTAATGATCAGGTAGTGAATCCATCTCAAGTTGCTGTCATTCACTATGTCAACCAAAATTAGTATTATCTGTGTTCGATCATAGTTGTCTGCGTTCTATCTCCCGCGTGAAGTGGTATAATAAGGTGAGCAATATTGAGGTTACGCGTCAAGTGCTAGGTAAGGAGGGGAAATCAATCGACGAGGCTGTGAAATTACATCGACTGAGATGGTTGGGACATGTGTTACGTATGCCTAGTCATCGCCTTCCTCGACAACGGGCTATGTTAGCTGATATAGGGCCAGGCTGGAAAAGAGCTAGCGGCAGTCAAACGAAAACATGGCACCAGTCAATGAAATCCACAACAGTTAGTCTAAGCCACGTAGGAAGGTGTAGACTTCCTGACTGGTTGGGGTCCTCGGGACGGTAAAAACCAATGGTTGGAAACAATTGGTGACATGGCTCAAAATTGTTCTCAATGGCTAGCGCAGATGCATTCACTCCTTGTGACTTATGATTTCCAATGAAACTGTTTTGTTCTCCGTTATTACTATTCCTTTGTCTCACATCTCTGTTTTCTGTCTCTAATATGTATTTCTTCTACTTTCTTCTCTTGCTTTTTGTTCTACATGGAGTGTGGCGACTTGAACTGCAGTACATCGGTGAAAAGTTCTATGTCGGAAACCGACCAACCGACCGACCGAGTATTAAAATTCATCATTAGATTACTCTTGCAGTCGGTTAAGTAATGCGTCACAGATGATTTGGGGTTCGATCCCCGGTCGACTCACTCCTTTACCTCGTTAAGCCAGTAATAAGACTGGTAAAGAGGGGAGGTTGGGCATGAATGAGGCTAGCAACCCTATCCCGTAAAAATAAACACCATTGCTACAAAAACTTCAATGCTCTAGCTTGAAGCCACTGGTAACTTAAAGGAATAAAATAATAAATAAATAATAATCTGTTAAGTATAATTGTGAATTTTGTGTAGCATTTACGCTTGATTCCCTAGATTCATGATAGCTTATATATGTGGATAAGTAGAGATGAACCAAATAAAGTGAACTTAACATAATCCAAAAACTTTGGTGATTCTTGTTTAAAATAAGACGCCAGTGATGATTAGCTACACACCTCTTCATCGTAAACTTGAAAAATCGTCATAAGTTGAAGTCAATTGGTAGATGGTGACTAGCAATGGGATCCAGAATGTGCATTTCGTTCTATTTCGAATTCATCATCCGGATGGGAAATCTAAACTGAATTAAATAATCGCCACAAGTTCCTGTAATTACCACAGAGCTCAAAAATTAAATTGACCAATATTATAGGAAACATAACACACTACATTTCTGAAACTGAAGGAGATTTTGCCGTTGAACTTCTCAACAAAGTGCAACACTTCAAGTTTTTACACTGCCTATAATTAGTAAAACTGTTTTTTTATCAAGTAACAATATAGTCTAGTGAAGTGAATAATTAAATTCAGATGAACAGACAAATTTTATACTGCCCTCTTTACTGTTTTGATCTAATACTATCGACTGAAAATAGTTCGAATGCCTTAAAGTATAGTTGTCTATTTGTATTAAAATGTTCAGTTAAATATAAGATACCTTTGTAAAGGTGTGCGTCGGTGGCATAGCGGTTAGTACGCTCGGCGACCATGCACATGGTCCGGGGTTCGATCCCCGGCCGACGCACTCCTTTACCTCGCTAAGCCAGAAATAATGCTGGTGAAGAGGAAAGGTTGGGCATGAGGCTAGCAACCCCATCCTGTAAAATAAACACTGCTACAGAAACTTGTAAAGGTGCATAACACGCAGTACTAATCAAATAACCATTGCTTACCATTTAGAGCAAGTAAACATTGTGCAGCTTGTTCACGTTCCCTGAAATGAATGAAGGCGTAATCGCTAATCTTTTTCACTCTTTCAACACTGTTAGCATCACCACCAGCAGCTCTGATAAATGAATCACGAAGACTCTCTTCAGTTGTTGATAACATTAAATTACGAACGTATAGAATTTTTACCTGAAGCAATAGAAGAGCAAGAATTAAGGTATATTCAAATTATACTGAAATTATCAAAATAAAAACTGATTAACTTTTCTAGGATAGAGTAATCACACTGATAATATTAATTAACTCGTGGAGTTTCCTGTTGACTACTGAGTTGTAGACAGATTTTATTTAATCTTCTTCTAAATCAACATTGTTTTAAGAACTTTAAGGTTAAAAATGAAAATAAATTCATTTTCAATAAATTAAACACCTTAGTAGTCCAACTGTTGAAGGTACCACTAACTGTACTTAAGCCAAACCACTAGGAATATTTGTTAAAGCATGGGGTAATTTAAGAGTTCTGCAGTTATATTTGTGGACGCATAGTTCACATCTGGCATAAGAGCTGTTGTGCTTAACTCACAACTGCTTGGCTACTTCAATAGTGCCCAAATTACGTATGTACGACAAATTAAAGTCAATGTACTGTAATAATTTTATATTACGGAAATGATTATGTTCTATGTAACCGTTATCACAGAATTAATTTTAAAAGTTACTCACTTTTGACATTATATCTTCATTAACTTCTCGTTCTGGTTCTGCCCAGTCAACAGCTATTTGCTGACCCCATAAATGAATGTGTCCTGGAAGCAACTTTCTTCTTGCCATTGCAGCAGCTTTATGACTTCCATATTCAATAAATGCAAATCCACGATTTTTTGTTTTATCAGTTATGCTTGGATATGATATAACATCCTTAACACCTTCTGTTACTCGTTTCATTTCTGATAGAATCTCTTCTCTTGTTTTATTCTTGGGTATACCCCCGACAAAAAGACGGCAGTTATCCACACTCAGACATACCCCAATGGTTTTGCCTTTACGGATTTCATAATTATTCAGTTCTTGAACTGCACGTTTTGTATCTTCCCTGTTTGTGTACACACAGAATCCAAATCCTCTATTCGTTCCGTTAAATTCCATCATTAGTCGAAACATGTAAATTGGTCCAATCTTCTCGAATACGGGTATAAGTTCATCTTCAAAACAGTCTCTAGGAATTTTTCCGATAAATACTTCGCAGCCTCTTGGAGGCGCTTCATTTTTCCAGTTAGGAGGAGGTCCATAACGTCGTTGACCATTCTCTTGTACATAAGTATATTTTGTACGTTCAAGTAGATTAACGATTGCTTCTTCAGCAGAAAGTGCGGCGGCATTTTGATTTCCTTGTTTTCCTAGGACGTTTGTTGATGTAGACATTGTGGAACTCTTCGTCGATCTTGTAATTGTGGTTACACTCTGTGGCAAGTTTAACTGTAAACTCGTGATATCTTTGATTTCTAAGTTTGTCAGGCTGACGGCAGTTTGATTAACATCAGATACTGGCATAACGAAAATAATAACAAATCACAGTAAATGGCCAGAGAAATGGTTATTTTGATTAACTGTATGTGTGTCTATGTGTGCACTTTAGCCGAAACTATGCGCACAACTCGATAGAAAGTTGAACTCACTAGTAAGTCTCGCTCAATTTTGATTGGAGACTTATGCTCAGCCTGTGACCTTGGTATCAGCTGAGTGTGTGCGTCGAATGAACTAACTGTGTTACCAAATAATGTTAGGTGTTCAAAATGTTTGTCAATTTTTGACCTGTAAAATTCTGGATAATTTAATTAACTAGAAGTTAATATGCAGAGCTAAAAATCACAGCTGATTGGCGCCACATTAAATTTAATTGATAATTTACCCATATCATCAGTCGATTGAGCTAATAATTTAAATTTTTGAAGGTCACTTGAGAATTGTTCACATGGCTTTTGTAGGCTTCTGGCATTTTCTTAAATTGTACGTACTACACTGCTTAACCATGAGAATAATATTCAACCAGAAATATTTCACCAGTTTTCCGAATGATGGAATATAATGAATAAATATTCTGTCTGATAGACAATTACAACTGATTTAATCAACAATTTAACTGACCTAAAATATTTGACATATTGGCTTTTCTGTGATCATATGCGCAGTAATTGATTAATACTTAACATTTGTGCAATAAGTTGCTAAAACTTGGCAAAAACAACTGGAAGAATGAAATTATGTTTTAACAAAAATTATTATTAATTTAACTGGTTTGGTCTATTTTGTTGATGGAAAATTTTTGCTGTAAGGGAAAAAAATAAATTATTCCTGTAATCTAATGAATGTAATGGTTTGAAAAACCTTAAGATGTGTACAGTTCATGGCTTTCTTTTGGAGACAAACGTGTATACCTCGAGAAGGCGAAATAAGCTTGGGCTTAAAGAAGTTAACTTGGATGATAATGAAAAAGTACGCAGATCATGACGAATGAATGCAATACATTATTAGAAAGTGAATTTATTTAAAAGTGGTTGATCTATGCAGACAGAATATACTACAGATAGTTTAAAAGTCTTAGTACGCAAACGTGTACTCTTTGAATTTGCATGAAACAACTGAAGATGGCACAAGAGACATGATTATTCCACACAAGTTAAAGTAATCAATAGAATAACGTTACTTAGATACAAAAATTGTGCCAATTTTAAGCATTTATTACACCAGTTAGGTGAAGAAGAAATTTTTGCAAATAAATAACACCTTGGAATGTTCTTCAGCCACTTACGTTATGGAATTGTGAGAAAAAAGACTATTGAACATAAGGTGGAGCCAAAAAATCTTTTAAAGTGACAGAGTGAATAAACATCAACCCTTGTATTAAAGTTGATCCAGTCCAAGTAGTCACATTGTAAGCAAATCACACAGAAAGGAATCTGTCAATATTAAAATAATATGAATTCCATCAGAGAATGAATGATTAAATAATCACTGGTAAAAGATAGTCATAGTTTTGAAAGTTATAGAAGATGAATACATAATGCTGCACTGTGAACAGTCTTGTGCTACTTTACTGTCAGTGTAATCTGAAGTTGGATTAAGCTAAACAAGGGCCAAATCAAGACAAAGCATCAGTCCATGAAGTCTGTGGTCTTTGATACGAACGACATAGAGAGGTGCAGAACGCCTGTCTGACGTCCTAAAAATGATAAGAATCAATGGATTCAGACTCTTGGTGATACGGAACGAAGTTGTTCTCGGTAGATCAGATGAATTTATTCCTTGTTGTCTTTCTGATCCTGAAAATCTTCACTAATACTTATGTAGTATCTTCGATTCCATTTATTTTACTATCAATATGTTTCTTTTCTCCACACTTATGTGTACGCCAACTCGGAAGGCGGTAGGTCGGTCAGTTAGGCACACGCAGGTAAAATGCACCTTGTCATATGAATCACATCAACAGCCTCAGACTTTATACATGCATCACACTTTAATCTCGCCATTTCTCATATTCTTCACAAATCAGTACAACATTAAGCAACATTGCTATTTTGGAAAGCCGATTTGGTATAGTAATACTGAAAAATGACTGATCTCTAGTAGTTTTGATTCCCCCAAAATCTCCTGATACCCATGGACAACAATACTTCGACTCATAATCGTTTTGTACAAACTTCGCAACTTCTTGCATATACATAATTTTACATTTACCCGGGTGCGCCCTTTACTTTTGCGTTAGTGGCGTAGACGTAGAATGCTCACCAGCCACTCGGGTAGTCCGGAGTTCGATCCTCTGCCGACGCACTCCTAAAACTCCCTTATCTGGCCCTGCAAAGAGGGGATGTTGAACGTGAGACTGGCAACCCCACTCGTAAAAATAAAACCACCACTACAGAAACTTCAAACCTCTAGCTTGAAGTCCTATGTTCCACTCAGAACGGAAAGAAATAAAATAAATAATGATGGCAGGTAGTATAGTTCAACATATAATGCTTTGAAATCGACAGCTGCGGTTGGTATGAATTCTCCGGTTTGGATATACAAGAGAAGTATTACTTATACGCTTTCCTTAAAGGCAACCCAAATTCTGTATAAGTCTTCAATATCTAAGCTGGAAAATCCTAATAATACGCCTTATTATCGAAATTACCTTTACCTCTAATTAGACTATTAAACTTAGAGGAGCTATATTTTTCTTTAGCTTTGAATTATTCTAAGGTTTTATGCATATAAATTCATTGTTCACTCTTCGCCTTTTCTTACCTATTGTAATGCGCAGTATGTACTGAATCCAATTAGTGGCAATTATTAATAAATTTAGATATATTGTTTTCAGGTTAAACAGTTCCAGGGGAGAATTCACTATGCCTTTCTTTGAAAGCCAAAAGTATTCAGATCATAATATATGATGTTCTTGACACGTAAACAAAATTACGTATTGCAGATCAACGTGACTAGTTTGAAACCACTCAGATCAAACACTAGCCACAATGCAGTGATCTAACACCAGAAGGTCTTGCCGTCTAGAGGTGAAGTCATCAGTAATGTATCCGATTTAATTCAAAGCAGACAGTTAAATAGGTGCTGCAGTAAGCGGAATAACGCTAAAAAGAAGAGGTCTTACTATTGTTACTAGGTACCCTTCTTGCTTTGGTTGTTTTGGTGCTGGCATCAATTACACGCATATACCTAGTGACTTATGACACTAGTGATAATATTAGATATCAAAAACCGTTAGTTCAATATGAAGACAAATCTAAGGGATTGTATTTCAAATGGTTAGAGTCTAGATGTTTATTTTTCCGGGGCAGAGAATTTTTTCTACTTAATCAGTCAGTTAAATAAACAGATACATCGATACCGTACAAACTTGAGTCAATTCAAGTTCTGACAATTCAGCTCAGCATATAAAACGATCGGAAGAGATAGAGAGTTACATCAGACAAATATGAATACTACGAAAACAAGGAGAAAACACTGAATGCTTTCACAAGTGGTGTTAGATTGTGTTAATAATGCAATTTAACCACTGATTTTTAACTTAAACCTCAGCTATACAGTCCACGGTTACATGTATCAATCTCACAGTCAAAGACTACGTAAACGAATATCTTACCGAAAAAAGCTGTTTGACTGATGTGTGAGGTGGGTACAATAAGCAATGCTTATACAATCAGGAAATATACCGTTTGGCAAAATGACTTCAGAAATAGGAGTACTCAGTGATCATGCCCTATATTTAACTTACATACCATACTAATGTTTAGTTTATTTTGAAAAGAATCTTAGATAAGAGTTCGCAGTATTTACTTAAAGAAGTAAGAAAATACTCAAGATAATGTTTTCAGGATTTTGATGAATATTATTAATATTTTGTAACTTCAGATCACTTATTTTTATTTGAGCCCCAAAGCGTATAATTTCCTCACCTTCTAATTACTAAAAATCAAAACACGAGTGGGAAGTTAACTTTTTGGGTGTTTTTGTGTTCAGCCTTAAGAATATAAGAAAATTTCAAAATTATTATATTGTTATTCTCTTCCTGGATCCCGAGTGGAACATAAGGCTTCAAAAGCACATCTTCACTTCACTCTTTCCTCTGTAGTCATTTTCATCTTGTTTCATGACTGTCTACGAGCTTCCATTTCCTCTTCATGTGGTCTCCTCCATTTCACTCTTCGATACCCAATTCTTCCCTTCTCGTTAGGGCCCCCCACTCAAGGAACTGACGTCTTGTGTTACTTGAATATCTCCTGAAGGTAGGTCCAGTCTATTTCTATTTCCCACCTCATATTTATTGGGCAATCATTTGGTATCATCACAGTAAGCGCTGATATAAAGACTATAACTTGCTGGAAATGTGTCAAGCACAGGTATGATGTCAGTGTCAGAAATTCGGACCTTGTTAATTGTAGTGAGTGCTGTTGATCTCCACCCTGATTTCAGAGTTATGAAGGCGCTTGTCTTGCTCTCCTGATTCAATTCTGGCTCTTCACATTATCTTACCGAGATAGACTTTGTGTATATTAGATAATAAATATTTAGTAGGATTATTGATTACTTGCTAATTTAAATATTTTATCACAATTATACAAGGTAGTATCCATATTAGTTATCAAGTAATTGAGTTACAATCTACATATAACACTTGTGTATAAAAACAATCTTTTTTTCATCAAAAACGCAATGAATTTTACTGAAAATTTACATAAATATTTAACTAGTTAAATAACAATAAACTATTATGAAAAAAAATCAGGTAAATGTACTTTAGTTTTGTTTATTTGTTGTTTTTTTCTCAACACATTTGTACTACTGACAAATATTATATGGAATGAATAAATGTTAGTGAATTGTGATTCGACTTGCAAAAAAAGGATTATGAGTGAGAATGTGTATAGATTGAATTTTCAATTGTCAATCTGAAAGGAACAAACCAATCTGAACCATCGTATTGTAACAGTTTCAGTATCATAGTTGGCAAAGACTGAAAACAAGAGACAACAGTAAATTAGAAAGTATTCTAAGTGACATCTTGCTGAATATAAGTAGATAATCCAGTTATTTATGATGTTGTTTGAAATAAATCTTCAAAAAATTATTAACAAAGCAATTTTTCATTAGAAGAACTAGAATTTCTTTTTGAGTTAAGCAATACACTTGATTTTAAGGAAAAACTTTAGATTGATTGGACTAATTTCAGGATGTATATATGTATAATGATTCAGTTAAGAGGTGATCAAGTGGCTATTAAATGTTTTAATTTACAAAAGAGGTACAGCTTGGTCAATCAAGTGGAAACCATAGACACTTAATCGCTGATTTTAGAAGCTATAAGTATGAATTCTTGCATTATAGTGATGTAGAAGGAAGATAAGGACTTTCGGATTTGATCTTATCTTGGTTTAATGGTTTGTACTGTTAAAAGACACCTAATGTTTGGGGGAAATGCTCCCAAGATTACTTCGGTTTTATTGGCTTTTCCAAATCGATATTAGCTTTCTTTGGAAACTGGCTTGAGATATAATATAACTCTTATTTAGTAAAACAAAAGGATTACATTCATACATTTATTCTCCTTCAGGAATTTGAATAAAGCAAGAAAAACAGTTTTTACAGAATAAAATGGCATTATCATTTATTTCGTTGGCTTCTCATCAGCTAATTATAGCTTTAAGTCGTTATTAAGTTCATCTACAGAAACAACTTTAACATACTTGCACAGAGTTCATTTTTAAGCTAAAAATCAATTTATGTATAAAATGCCAATAATAAAAATAATCACTTTATGCCAAACAACAATAATAATCATACACAATGTAATCTTTCGGCGTTACGTAATCAGATGAAGGAGAGGATGAAAACATCCAGTTACCAGAGCAAGGGAAGACTGATAACCGCTTCTTTCTGAACGCATACATCGGGTTTCAGGTGCTTGATATAGATTGCTTCGGCAATTGAACTCTTTTGCCTATTGATAATTTTGAACGGTCTTGCGAAGCCCACCCCAATAACCGTGTCGGAGAGATACATGACATTGGTACTGCTGTAAACATTTGTTCTCCTTGAGACGTAAGCATTTTGGTACATGTTCAGAAAGTCGGGGATATGTCCTTCATTTTGTTCTTCCAATGTAATTGCTCCCACAGATACATGTAAATTTGATACAAGTAGGAGTTAAAATGAGAAGGATATCTGTCGACTTTTGATTGCAACAAAGAGCATGTTGTCAGAAGATGATGATGAAAAGCCAACGAAATAAATGATGGTACCATTTTATTCTGCACAAACTGTCGGTCTTGCCTTATTCGAAAGGATTAACATCTGTTTATTTGAAATCACTGAGGATTTCTTGAATTAATACATAAAATATAGCGTAATAGAAAGCGTGACTAGTTAGTTACCTTCTAGCACAATAAAGGACCGACTGTGTTTATGTGCAGAAAAATTAGTAAATTCATTTCAACAAATTAGTAAAATGGGAACATGAACACCTTTATAGATTAAGGCAGTTAAAGCTTTTATGGCATTAATACCTGTCATTATTATTATTTCGTTAGAGTCACTGTGGGAACCCTTAAGACCCAGTAAGAAATACCTCTATGTAGTGTTTATGTCGCAACTATTTCTTGTGTATTCAACAGAAAGTCCTAATCAGTCAGTTATCTCCTTGAAAGGTATTTAGTTGAAATAAATATTTGAGAGTAAGATAATTAAGCATCAAGCAGTTTTAGGCCGATATTTTTGTAAAGAAATATTTTATTGACATTAAAGGAAAAAATCTCTCCACTGATAGGATTATGATGAATAAATCTTAATAATCAAGTATTGGTTTGCAGAGATTTGATTGATTGGTTACAGGATTTCATCATGAGCTGACATCAGTTAGAGAACCATTGGAAAACCACCAGGGAGTACTGGACAGCTATTTCGTCCTACTTTGGGACTCTTCAGCAGTACGCACCCACCGGGGTTCGAACCCAGGACCTTCTGGTTACAAGACGAGCTCGTAGATCATCCGGCGACTGAGACACAATCCAGTGGTTCATGAATTATAACTTCTGCCAATTCACGAAACGGCACGACCGATAGTCAGTATCACGACTACTAACCGATGTCAGCTAATGATGAAATCTTGTAACCAATCAGTCAAATCCCTACAAACCAATACTTGAATATCAGTGAGATGCTCGCTAGCGACTGGCCCAATTCAGGTAGGTAGTTACCTGGGGTTCTAGTGGGAAGTCGTGACCAGTAGGGTACAGCAGGTTGGGCGTGAGGATAAATACTCGCCGAAGACATTGGCTAGTGCTCACGCTATGTAGTGTTTGGCAGAAGTTGGAACTCATGGGCCATTGGATCGGGTCGCAATAGCTTAATGGTCTACGAGCTCGCCTTGTAACCAGAACTTCCTGGGTTCGGACCCTGGTGTTGGACACATACTGATGAAGAGTCCAAAACGAGGACGAAACAGCTGCCCAGTACTCCGTGGTTTCCCAATGGTTCTCTAACCGACGGCAGCTCATTCTGAAATCCTGCGACAGATCTTAATTGAGTTTGAAAAACTTCTGAATACCAGTATTTAAATTCGTGATATATGTCGCGCAGGCCATATCTTTTAATTGTGAAATTATATGAAATAGACAGCCTTTTTATTGACTGTAAGTATGAGGACTTAAATGTGTCAGGACTAATCATATTTTCGCAAATGAAGTATTGACGTGAAATAAAAGAAGTCTCTTGAAATTTTTGAAATCACACAATATTTGGATAGATAGGGATTGTATTAGATGCTTGAAAGCAATCGGCAGAAAACTCTGAACCTCGATTTGGTGTGTATCAGTATACCCAAGCAAGATGATTCGCGAACTCAAAGGAACTGATGTCGCTTTGGAGATTCAAAGCCATGTTATCAAAAGCTTCGCTCACAGACGTTACCACTGAGTTATTTCCGAAGCGGTTAACCTCTTATAAGACCTTAGTGGGTAAAATGATTAATCACTGAGGTATAACCACTGTTATGTTCAATAGTCCTTAATACTGTCTAGATTCGACCAATTAGTTTGGCAGTATGATGAGTAATTATGTCGAGCAGCCATTTGATTTATCTTGTTATACTGTTATGACTGTTATCACTGCCTAAACGTATCTTACATCTTCCTGTGCATATTTCCTAGACTCATTTGTCATTTTCATAAACGTAGAGTGTATAATTCATTGTTTCTAAATAATTCTAGACAAAAAGTTAATGAATGCAACAGTGAATTTACAGCTTTTACTGATTTCAGTGATCGAGGCGAATATTAGTCACGCAAAAGTACCACTAACTAAACACAATGAATGATTGAAATAGGGATAAGTTATACAAAGAATTCAGCAGTTGTCAAATCCGTCCGTAATACTAATAATGGCTTTATTCTAGATAATGAACTTATATACGGTACAGAATTTTTCAGTGTGTTTATTTTACCCCTTCCATAGAATCTACAAGTTGGATACGGATACTAAGGGCTAGTTCCGCATATGCCAGTTTACGCCGTTTCTGGCGTAGACGTGATATCCGACTATCAACCAAAGGGCGTGTGTACTGCTCATCAGTCCGCTCCGTCCTCCTTTATGGCTGTGAGACCTGGCCATTGAGAGTGGAAGACATGAAAAGATTAGCTGTCTTTGATCATAGGTGCCTGCGCTCTATCTCCCGTGTGAAATGGTATAGGAGGGTGAGCAATATTGAGGTTAGGCGTCGAGTGCCAGGTGAGGCGGGGGAAATCAATAGACGAGACCGTGAAATTACATCGACTGAGATGGTTAGGACATGTCTTACGTATGCCTAGTCATTGCCTTCCTCGACAATGGGCAATGTTAGCTGATATAGGGTCAGGCTGGAAAAGAGCTAGCGGCAGTCAAACCAAAACATGGTACCAATCAATGAAATCTACAACAGTTAGTCTAAGCCACGTAGGAAGGTGCAGACTGGCTGACTGGTTGGGGTCCTCGGGACGGTAAAAACCAATGGTTGGAAACAGTTGGTGACATGGCTCAAAATCGTTCTCAATGGCTGGCGCAGATGCATCCACTCCTTGTGATTTATGATTTCCAATGAAACTGTTTTGTTCTCCGTTATTACTATACCTTTGTCTCACACCTCTGTTTACTATCTCTAATATGCATTTCTCCTACTTTCTTCTCTTGCTTTGTGTGCTACATGGAGTGTGGCGACTTGAACTACCGCACATATGTGCAAAGTTCCATGTCGAAAACAGACAGACAGACAAGTTGGGTAGGAATCTACAGTATATCATTTGACGAAATATTGTTCGATCCAAAAAATGCTCCAGCACCGGATGGTTTTACAGCTTCAAAACATACCTGGCCATATATCGAAAGTCATTCGAAATTTCATGTGAGTACAGGTCGTTCTTCAAGGGTGTAATTAAGTGGCTGAAACAAAGTGAAACTAAATAAATTTTATTTATTATGTTCGATGAAAAATGAGGTAACACAGTGATTTAAGCAGGCTGCTAGTTCATTAACGAGTTAATTGTTAAGCTAAACGTTGAGAGAAAAATGTGTAATTTGATACAGTTAGTTCATCTGATAACTTTCCTTTTGATATCCTGTTTTACAGAAATAAATAGGATACCTAAGTGATAAACAGAAGCCGTAAATATACTGTTGCATTAGGTGGGCAGCTAACGTAATTCTACTTCATTCTGTCAGTTAGTTCAAGTTAAGCAGATATATTCTGGGTCCGAATTCTTTAAAGTTTCAATTATTTTAAGCTCCTTTTTTATTTGTTATACTGACCTTGTTTTTCTACTGGATTTCCCCTTCTATTTTATTTCAAAGTTTGACTTTGCAAATTTAGCTGTTTTTTCTAACTTTGTATGAAAGTGAATCAGTTTATGTCGTCAAACTAGTGAGTGGGAAAGAAGACAGATATAATGAATAAAACGAACATATATGGGAGACAGAAAATCTCAGCGAAGATAACTGAAGCTTTTCAAAATTTAGACTATTGCAAAGAGTTAGTGCACACGCGCCATGTCACCAATAGGATCCAACCAATGATCCTCACCATCCCTAGAACCTCAGTTAGACAATCTCCAACTCCCTAATTGGCTAAAATCAACAGTCAAGGTTCTATGTTAGCATACCACAAAATCAAAGAAACGGTGAGCATATTCAACCACCTCATTTTGTATATTTTAAATAAGAGTTAGTGCAGAACAGACCCAAAACATCATCTTAAACCTGAGTAATTGGATGTAAGGACTTCTTCTGACAAACAGATTCGACTTCAGTCAAAAGTAGAAGACAAACTCGTAAGGCAAAATAACAGTGGTGGGAATATGATAGATAACCTTAAATGCCTTTTTAACAACAAATTCATGGCCACTGCCTAAAAGATGTGTTAAAACGAAGCTACAAATGAACCTTGTTTGTTTCTTGTTAGGGAATCTGGGTGCAAAGATTCAAAATCATTAAAAGTCTTTTTTCACTGACTATAATCTTTTGAAATCTGAATCTCTTAATAAACTTCAATGGATTATTTTTCCGCCTGTCATGTATGCTCGTTCACTGGAGTACCATTGAATATCTGTTTGTCTCTGTCTATTAAGTGAATTCTTAGATACCTCAGAAGGACAATCATTGGTGATTAGCAAGAGTATTCAGTGTCAGTAATTTCATTTAAGTTTATGTATTCCTGAATGTGACTCTGATTACTCTGATGACTATGAAATTTGTTTACATACAGCAGAATCCTTTTCTTAAACATGCCGGCAAAACTCAGACTATTCTGAACACCGTGAACACAAACATGGGTACATAGTGTATGCTGTCTTCTTCTGTAAGATGTAAGACTGTCTTACAAAGTTTGTTTGCACCAGCTCATAGCTTACAGATAGAAATTTAAATAATTTGACAGGTTGCATGCTCTCTATTCATATGGTTGATGACGAAATATCAGCATATATATAGAAAGGTTTATTGTCAACCCGCTTCACCTTTCAGAGCTGAAGTGATAACCATCTATCCATCAGTGGGTTGTTCTCGCTCAATTCCGTACATTAAGTGGGGAACAACATGAAAAGTATTAGTGGTGTTAGTCGTTGAACATTAATTAATAAAGGAAAGCTAACTGATGGAGCTGTGAAGCTTTATCAGTCAGAGTGGCTAGAAAATGTGCTGCATTTATCGAGCCACTACCTTCCTCAACAAGCAGTGTTAACTGATGTGGGATCAGGTTGGTAAAAAGTAAGCAGTGGCTGTAAAGAAACATGGCGTCAACGTATGAGATCTTTGATTGTTGGTTAGCAGTGAATTGGGAACTGTCAACAGCATGATTAAGAATCAGCTTTCAGAAAAATTCCTAGAATCATTTCTATTATTAAACTTGAATAAAGCAAGAACTTCAAATTTAGAAGGATAATACAAATCTGTTTTGATTATTCCAAGGGTTATTCTGCTTAAAAGCTAAATCATACAATAATGTAATCATTACAAGGAGTTGAGACATTTATTTGTTTGGTAAGGAGTTTTCAGCAAGGAACCATATCCAACATACGTCAGAGTAATGTTATTAGTTAAAGTAAAAGAGGCTACTAAGTGTTTAGAAGTTGAGGTACTTAAAAGATCATGAGATTTAATTTTCGAAAAACAAGAAAGAATGAATTTCAATATATGCTTGGAAACATCTTTTAACCATAAATATTGCTCTCTTGGATAACTTCTTCTTTAGGTTCTGCAATTACATGTTCATGTTAGTTAATGCATAGTCTGTACTGACAGCATTCATGTTTTTTTAAAAACATAGGATCAAGTTTAATTGTGGATTGATGTAAATTAGAGAACCATTGAGTGTTTCACTTGGAACCCAAGGGAACAGTAATAATAATAATAGAGAGCCACTGAAAACCATAAAGTACTGGACAGTTGTTTCATCCCAGTTTGGGACTCTTTATCGGTACTTACCCTCCAATGTTCAAACCCAGGCCCTTCTAGTTACAAGACAAGCTCGTAGACCCTATTCGGTGGCCCATGAATTCCAACTTCCACCAGTTCGTGATTTTAGGGTGCTCACCAGCCAATGCCATCGGCGAGTATTAGTCCTCACACCTGGCGTGGTAGGCTGAAACAAATAGAATCCCTCATGAAAATCCACCTGGTGTTTGCTAGTGACCAACCAAGTTGCCTGAGGTTCTGGTCAGAAATCGTGACCAGTCACGTGCATCGAGTAGGGCGCGAAGAAGAATATTCGTCAATGACATCGGCTGATGATCGCTATAAATTCATAAGTTTGTAGATTCTGGAATTCGCAGGCTGGACAATGAATGGCCTACCAGTTCTCCTTGTAACCAGAAGGTCTTGGGTAACTCTCAAACTAGGAAGAAACAGTTATCCACTACTCCCTGGTTTTCAGTGGTTCCCTAAATGATATCAATTCGTGATCAGACTTGAAACAAATCCGATACCTACAAATTAACCCTTGAAAAACATTAGATAATTAAGGTCAAACATCTGTCTTTGTAGATAGAAATGTTAGTGTATCGTTATGGTTCAAAATATGTTTATGTGATAATATGCATAAACACATAGCACAGAATTGAACATCAGACATCATAATAAACAATAATGAATGACAATTAATATATATAGTAGTGGAGGCTCGTGACAAATGTTTAAATTAAGTTTTATTCACTTTGATTATAAACTTCATATGAATGAATTTCAACATCGAAAACAAGAACATAAAATGAAGTGAAAGGTTATGTACGTGCATGTGTGTAAGTGTGAGTGTGATTGTTGGATTGAATAATCAAAGGTAAATTAAGAAAACAAAAGATTTGTTAATACAAACACAAAGATAAAAAAGTGAATGAATCAAATGAAGTTTTATTATATGCAAAGTTATTTATTTTGAATACCTTTTTGATGAATTTTATTAGACTGAAGTGTTCAGTCCGTGGCACAACGGTAGAATGCTAGCCAAGCATGCATGTGGTTCGGGGTTCGATCCCCGGCCACAGACGCACTCCTTCACCTCGTTAAGCCAGTAATAAGACTGGTAAAGAGAGGAGGTTGGGCATGAGGCTAGCAACCCCATCCCGTAAAAGTGAAACACCACTTCTGCTAAAGATTCAAGGCTCTTGCTTGACGTGAAGGAATAGAATAATGATTGGAAATGTTTAATCTCTTAATAGTGGCTTTTTAAGGCAGAAAATGATTGCATAATAATTAGCAACATATAGGAGTAAGGGTTTGAAATTTAACAAGGTAAAAGTTGCTATTAGATGAGAAACGAATTGGCCAAATTTCCATTTAGTCAGTGTGAGAACAAAAACAAAACAACTGACCAGTAGAATGTACCCAAGGGACAAGTAAGAGTAATGATAATGAATTACTTAATAAAATAAATAGAAGCAAACAAGTAGGAAGGAGTTTATGACCATGGTCAAATGGAAGACCGAAAAGACCTTTGCAGCACACAGAGTTCAAAGTTAAATGGACGAAACACTATCACATCTACAAGTAAGACCTAACACACCTTGTACTGTTCGACCTTACTTTGAAACGCTTTCGGAGATGCTAAAGAAATCTTCCACAATATTGAAAAGCTTCCACAATGTATGTGCTTTGTTATATATATGTAAGTGGGTAGATACAGTTGTCGGTATAATGAGTGGGGAATTCGCTCAATTCTTATTTTTACAAATATCAGTTTTTTTATACAAACAGATGAGCAGTGATTTGTCCAATGTGGATATTTCTTCAAGTTTCCTTCCTAAGATGAGTTTTTTAATACGGTGGTAAGGTGTTTTAACCAATCCTTTCTTGCAGTTTTTAAGTTGCAAGCTCTTAAAGTTTTGATACAGTCCATTTCATGTCCCCTTTCTATGAATATATCTTGTAATGCTTCTCTCCAACTAAGGTCAAGAAACTGTTACCATTGTCTTTATTCCGTTGTAAATTTTATTTTAGGATGTATATAATCAAGAATATTTAATACAAACGATGTATACAAGAAACTTACGATTAACACTGCTAACAGAGAAATCTGTCTGACCAATGGCAAACTTCATATTACATCCCAATAAGATATATCAGAAGTCGGATATTATAACCCAAACATATCCCATATGAACATGTGAAAATCATCGTATTTTCAACATTCAGTGCTTGAAAAATTAAATCGTTTCTAAATATCTCCGTCTACGGGCTCCAGTTCCGACAGACAAAGTTACAACCAGAATAGAAAGTCTACAAAAATTATGCCTAAAAGAAGAGATCCACAGAATTGCTAAAAGGTTGCACCATATCAGAAATGAAATAGAGCAGATAAAGCAAAAAGTAATGGGAATAGTTACCAACGAGGATTAAGATCTTATAATACAGTCCTCTGGCAATGCCAAATCCGCAGCATTTAAAAAGTCGAAGAATACTCAAATCAAAAAGTTCATCAAATTATGGGAGGAGGAGAAATCTCAATCTGAGAGCGATGAGATCAGAAATCTAAAGTCAACACGATCGATAAAACAAAGCAGGCTAGCAATCTCTCAACACATGTGTTAAGTCCCACAGAGATAAGTGTATTGAAAAAGGGACTAAATTTCAATGTGGCGGTAGACAAGCTGATGATGTCATCCCTAAAACAGAAATAGCATTAAGTGGGATAGACAAAACAACGGCTGATGAAGTACGGGCACAATGTGCACTAACATTAAAACGACAAAAAAAGGAAAGCTTAACTTGATGAAACCAGAGATAGAAGTCCTAAAAAAACTTAAGAATAACAAGGACATAGTAATCACTAAATCAGACAAAGGAAATGCAACAGTAATATTAGACAAATCAGACTATTTGAACAAGGTGAATACTCACATACAAACCGGACCATATGAGGAAATTAATAAATCAATAGACACCGTTATGAATAAGGTTAAGAAATCCACAGCGGACCTTATACGCCGAATGAAGCCGTTTCTAGGTGAGTCTAAATGGTTTAATTTAATGCCCAAAACTAATAACCCCAGTAGGATGTATGGTGTTGTTAAAGTTCATAAGTCAGGATACTCTATTAGACCTATAGTTGATTTTAGAAATTCACCTACTAATGAATTGTCTAAATATATAGCTGTTGTATTGAATCCTCTCAAAAGCCACTCGAAATTCAGACTAACAAATTCTTATGAACTAAAACATAGATGAGATAATTTAAAATTAGATAGTGCAGAAAAATGGTTAGTTTTGACATTGTCAGTTTATCTACACGTATACCGATAATAAATATGGCTATAGACGCAGTCAGAAACGAACTCATTTCTGACCAAGAACTTGAACTTAGAACAAAAGTGCCACTTGAGGACGTAATTCTGGGAGTGCAGTTATGCCTGACTTTCACAGTATTTAAATTCTAAGGGAAAATATACAAACACACTGAGAGAGTTGTCATGGCGTTACCAATATTCCCGATAGTGGATGACATACTCATGGATAGGAGGGAAAACTTAGCGATTGAAACGTTCAACTCCATCGCAAAGGTATGGTGGAGGTATGTAGATGACACATTCACCGTACTTAGAACTCAGGACATAAATAGATTTTTCCAACTCATCAACTCGAAGGTGGAGGCAATTCAAGTCACTTATGAATTAGAAAGTTAGGAAGGGGAGCTTCCAATGTTAGATCGTAGCGTAAAAAGGGAAGAATATGGGAAGTTAAACACTGGTGTTCACAGAACAACACATTCAAACAGTATTTGGATTTCCGATCATTCCACCCTACATCAGTAAAAATAGGATTGGTAAAATGTTTAGGTAATAGGGCACAAAAACTAAGTAGTACCAAGGAAAATCTAAGACAGGAAGTGAGGAATATAAGAGAAGCTTTGAAACTTAATAATTACCCTGATAAATTAATCAGGAAGTATGTAGGAAAATGTAAAAATTAATAGATAATAGTAATGATAGCGATAAATAATAATATTAATGACGAAATCCATGTGAAACATGCATAGGATAATGATAATACCAACAATAAGGAATATAAATCATCAGTAGTACTTCCATACAAAGAAGGAACCTCGGAAACCTTACGGAGAATTCTTAACAATGCAGGAAGGAATAAAAGTGGCATTCAAACCCACAAACTCAATTAGATACAAGCTTTGTCGGTTAAAGGATCAATCCTGTGGAGCCTATAAAACAAAACAATTTAGTTTATCTAATGCCCTGCTGGAATGATTGTCAGGTCAAATACATAGGCCAAAGTAGTAGAACGGGGTCAGTCAGACTAGTG
Organism: Trichobilharzia szidati; assembly: GCA_944472155.2. NCBI lineage: Eukaryota > Metazoa > Platyhelminthes > Trematoda > Strigeidida > Schistosomatidae > Trichobilharzia > Trichobilharzia szidati. The sequence goes on from OX235273.1 coordinate 93,826,433, forward strand.
GAGCACAAAAACTTAGCTAAATCCAGATAAAATAAGAAATCTGGAGAGAAGTTCAGCTACATCGCTGAATGCAATTACACACAACTATACAATAGGATGGGATAAGATGACAGTTTTAAACATAATGTAACAGAGTGGAGGGACAGATTGATAACGGAAGCTTTGTTTATCGAATCAACTGCAAACACGTGTAATAGGAATGATTCAACACCTATCCACGCAGACATCTGGAAAATTCTACTACCCCTACGACAAATAGGAGAGAACAAAAAAACTATAAAACTCAAGTTTCGAAGTCGTGTGATTATAATTGATATGATTATGAACAATAAATTGTGTTCGAAACTTAGTCATCCAGTAAATCATACTGTTTTACTGCGTGATATATCTAATAAACATATTAATTTGCAATTATATCCCCAACAGCCTAAAGATAGGTTTGTGTTGTAGCTGTGTTACTCTACAACCGTTCTTGTTATTACTCTAGAGTTCTTTAGTCATTTAATATGGTGACATATAACTCCTTATACTCAGAAACTTTGCAGAAAGAAGAACCCTTAGTTATTACGAATTGATCACTGATTGATATCAGTTAGATAACTCAGGATCTTGCCTTGTAACCGGAAGGTCCTGAGTTCGAACCCAGTGGGTGCGTGCTGCCAATGATTCCCAAACTAGGATGAAACAGATGTCCAGTACTCCCAGTGGTTTTCAATGGTTCTCCAACTGATATCAATCCGTGATCAACTCGTAAAAAACAAATCTAAACCTTACAAACCATCTAGTGAAAATATTATATAGATTATCTTGACTAATGCTGACTTTCAGTGGTCATTATCACCAGAAGCAGTTCTGATACATCATTCTTCTTTGGCTGCCAACACAAGGCTAAATAAACAAGGAACTCTGTGTGCATGTAAATAATAATATCTGCATAGCTTTGATATGGCATACAGATAAGAGATTAGCTGCATTTTCGTGATATGCGCAATATGTAAACACTCTTCGCCTAGTAGTGCACTTAGCTTCTAAAATTTATCTTCAATGTTAATTGCATTAATTTGCATTAGTCTTAAGTCTTTTGTGTTGCTCTGGTGATTCATATAGTCTATAATATGACGTGTTCAATTTTCTTTTGTAATACCACTCTTCACCACATTATTTTCACTGTTAAGTAGAAGACTTGGTCATGTATGTTGAATTACCTTTAATGTAAGGACGAAATAAAGGCACTGTGGTAGAATATAATTCCATATACGTACATTGATACAGTATTAATAAGTGAATTACGTTACAAGCACAGTTTGTTGGTTATAATCATACCGATGTATTCATACGACTTTGTAAGTAGCTTTATATAACTTTAATCGCTCCTGTTTTTTGGTTTTTTATTGTGGGTTTTCATATATCTAGAATAAGTATTGCATAATCTCGATTGCACGTGTTTACTATTGATCCGGTGGACATAGATTCGATGATTAACCTATCTCTTCACCTAACTACACTACTTTTTATTACTTTCACCCTGCCCCACCCTAATGTATGATTACGTGCAAGTCAGTGAATTGCAATGACTGAGATTTTTCTAGGTTATTTCACTTAACAGGGTTAATCATTCTAGGTCTAGTTAGGCTTCTATGTTTCGATAATCCGGTTGACTCAAATCTATTGGCTTGACCTATGTGTAGTCGGTTTCACTAGTCATTACATGGTATTCGGTAAATTATATTATTTTTTGCTTACAAGATTTCATCATGAGCTGAAGTCGGTTAGGGAACCATTGGAAAAGCCTAGAGTGCTGGACAGCCGTTTCGTGCTAGTTTGTGACTCTTCAGTAGCACACATCCACTGGGGTTCGAACCCAGAATGTTCTGTTGAAGAGTCCCAAATGAGGACAGGACAGCTGTCCAGAACTCCCAGGTTTTCCAATGATTCTCTAACCAATGTCAGGTCATGATGAAATCCTGTAACCAATCAATCAAATCCCTGCAAACCAATATTTGAGTATACTATGTTTCGTAATTAGATCTATCGGGTCTTTAAGTTGATAAAGTTTTTCTCTGAGTGAGTTGGTTGGTTTAAATGCCATCCTATGTAGGGCTTCTGACGTTTCTTCGTTATATGGCAGTACCATCGATGCTGTGAATTTGTTACCATTTATATTGTATTCATGATTTAGATTACTACCCTTATTTTTGTTGTAGGTCTTAATACATTTTCATCTAATTAAGTTTCTTTTCCGACTGATTGGTACCCAGCTGTAGAAGCTCGTCAGTTGGCCGTTCCATGTGGGTTTCCTAAGGATGGACCTTCTCAAAGTTCCGTCAGCTCTCCTTGTAAGTTCAACATCAAGAAAAGGGATTTTAGATTCGTTTTCAATTTCAAGAGTGAACTCTGTGGCTAGATGGCATTTGTTGAATATTTGCAGTAACTGATTGAGATCGTGGCCGTCATCACAGATAATGAAGATGTCGTCCACATATCTAACATACAGTTGGAAATTGTCGATAGTTGATTTGAGTGGGCCGTTCTCGAGGCTTTCCATGAAGCAGTCTGCTAAATTGAGAAAATGAACAACATTTTGTCAGACAAAACAAAATTTTCGCAACCACCCAATGAAAGAAACAAAACAGAACAGATTGATTAACAACTCACCGATGTTCTCAAAAGAATGCAAACCGAAAAGTTGATCATGAAGTCTTTCATCAGATCCGACCGGCAGGATCAATAATACCAAGACTGTACGGCTTACCGAAGATACATAAAGCCAACCTCCCACTTCGTCCAATTCTCGATATGTCAGGTTCACCGTACCATCCAATAGCGAAATGGCTAGCTGAAATTTTAGAACCTGTACGAAAATGAATGTGCCACTATTCGCTTCGTGACACTTTCCAATTCGTCGATCACATCAAAGATATCAATGTAAAGAACAAAAATATGCTCTCCCTCGACATTGAGTCACTATTTACCAACGTTCCACTCACAGAAAATATCTGCCACATTTGTCAATACATAGAAGAAAATCAGCTAAACATCGGATTACCGATGACTTGTTTAAAAGAACTACTGCTGAGATGTACACTCAATGTACAATTCACATTCAACGAGGTTATTTACAGACAACAAGATGGGATAGCAATGGGATCTCCACTGGGCCCATTACTAGCAGACTGCTTCATGGCAAGCCTCGAGAACGGCCCACTCAAATCAACTATCGACAATTTCCAACTGTATGTTAGATATGTGGACGACATCTTCATTATCTGTGATGACGGCCACGATCTCAATCAGTTACTGCAAATATTCAACAAATGCCATCCAGCCACAGAGTTCACTCTTGAAATTGAAAACGAATCTAAAATCCCTTTTCTTGATGTTGAACTTACAAGGAGAGCTGACGGAACTTTGAGAAGGTCCATCCTTAGGAAACCCACATTTTCATCTCGCGTTTCTAACTAAGAGTTAGGTGACAAATGAAAATATCAATCATCACTATGATAGCATAAGTGGGTTTTTTAAAAGAAAAATATTTAGTGACCTAAATAACAGATTCTGATTTAATGTACAGAAAAGACACCATTCAATTATAACTTTTTCCATTCACTAGAATTTCGAGGTGATATTCAAGTATGTTCATAACGTAATTACTATTACATAATCTGCAGTTAATGACTATTTAGTTCACATATGTGGGTAGGAATTTATATGTGTGATTAAGACCTTCTGTTACGTCATATGAATCAAACATCTGTTCAGTCTATTTAATCGGCTCTTATTAATGAAGTTATTAGAAAGTTATACGAAAAAGAGAAAACAGTAGCATATATCAAAGAGTGCACGTGTGCACCTATTACGTAATATTTGTTCTCAACATTCCTCAGGTTAAATAACACTTCTCAATATCTTTTAAAATATTAGAAACGGATTTGCATTTCTCATTAAATTTCTATACTAGAAACATGCTTTTTCACACTTCTGGTGTCTTTTCTCTCTCTCCCTCTATCTGTCTTTATATACACCCTCGAGCCAACACACTTTCCAAAAATTTTATAAAGGTTTACGCAGAACAACTTTTCAGATCGATAATTGTTTCATTCTCTAATTTTCACATCTTTTTCTCTGACTTTCTCTTCTTTTTTTCTCTCCATTGAAACAGAAGAAAAAAATCGATCAGCCTCTACATTCGAAACATTTTCGCTATGATAAACTGATGGAAAACTATTAATAAATGTAAGGCTGTACCAGTTGCGCATGAATATATGCAATTATGCATAACTAATAAGTAGAGTAATAAAAGCTTGTAACTGAAATGAAATAGAACTGCAAAGTGATGAAAAGACTGTAACACGACACGAAACATTAATCCAACAGTTATTTAGCTCAAACAAATTTAAATATAAGTCAGTAGTATCAGTGTAAACTTTGCCACAAACTGACTTCAGTTAGAGAAGCTCTGAGAATCGGGAAGCAATGGACAGATTTATTTCTATATCACAAATCGCTGGAGATTTCAGAGCTGTCTAACGACTGAATACTGAAGTTTTCGCCTCATAATCTGAACGCTGTACATTCGAACATTGGTAGGGTTCACAAGTGGACACTGATAAACTGTTCAAGATTGATATGAAACAACTGTGCGGTGCTCTGTGATATTCACGGGTCCACTAAGTGGCTTAGATTCTTGACACGAATTTTTCATGGGGATTCATACAGCTTGTAAGATCTACGTACAACCGTTAAATAGAACCGTCTCATTTAGTGTGTGTTTTTTGTTGTAGAGGCAAAAACTTGAATCGTGGAAGAACCTATAGCTTTCTTTTCAATCAATTATTTTCAAAAGCCGTACAGTCATATTTATGTCCAGCAGACAATTCATAAAACTAATCAATCATTGGTAGTTATGTCAGATAGTTGGAGGTAATCACCAACAAATTCTTGACCTAGATTTAGTTCTCGTTTGTACTCGTCAGCACAACGTATCTTCAGTTTTGAAGGGACTAATTTCCCGTCTAAGATCCAAGCCCACCTCACCCAATGATGCAGTCAGAGACGATACTACTGAGCTGTTCGAACTCATGGTTGACTTCCTGTAGGATTATAATGGATTCATTGACCGGTCACCAGAGAGTAACCAATTGCATGTGTTTAATGCCTGGTTTTGGTACAGATTGAATTTCATCAGTCAGGTTTTCAGTGTGGTCACCATGCCAGGTGACTTGATATTGCAGTGCACCATCAGTGGATGCCAGATGGTTAGAAGTAATCGTTAGGAAGTCATGGACCTAGGTTTCATGTTTGCTGAGACTCCCTGGTGACCATTCAATGTACTGGTTACTATATTCTAGAAAATGTTATACGTTATATAGGGAATAAACAGATAGAACTTAAGAAACGGAATTTGGTATTGTGTAATAAGTATAAAAACGACCTAATCAATTTGAATGTACTAAGGTGACCAGGCTAGAAAATTCAAAGAGTGTTGGACTGAAATTTGTATGTTAAATGCAAAATAAGTGATAAACAACCTTAATAACGGAAATAATGTAATAAGAAATAGTTTCAGATGAAATTAAAATGTGTATCACGGAAGAATTCGAAAAGGCAGTCTCTAAGTTACTAGTCCTATGAAATAAGTTGAACAACCCAACTGCTTAGCTGATCATCACTGAACTGTAATCAACACGGATAATGCTTAGCTGTCATGTGAATGAATGGTCCATTACTGTCTGTTTATAATTACACTAGCTGGCCAGCTCAGTCTTCTCCGTGATCCCTTACCATACTGACTTTGAAGAAGAAAAGAAGGTTGTTACTTAATGGTGAGGTTATCTAACAGACTTGGAATGACCGTCCTCTATGGATAGATGATATCCTTAAAATTAATAATAATTGAGGTTCAGATATAAGCTTGGGTCATTCCTTACATAAATATCAATCTGCAGTCCGAATGTTACCTCACTGTCACCAATAACCTCACGCTTGTAAGGATTGAGGGATGGTACAATAATCCAGAAATGTTTATCTTGATTTATATGAATAAACTAAAACGTTTATACATATATTCTTGCCATACTGGGCTTACTTTGAATAACTGGTCATCTACAAATTTAAATAAATAAATTCTGAATGATTGATGACTTGATACCGAGGTAACCTTTGGGGGGCACCAATCACCATCAACGGGAGAGATTTGACAGAGGTTACTTCCTTCACTTATCTAGGCAGTAAGCTCCTTGTTTCAACTACAGGCGGGACGGATGAGTATGGCGAAACCAGAATCGGAAAGGCAAGATAAGCCTTCATCAATCTGGAATCAGCTTGGAAATCTTCTGCACTACACTTAGCATAAAAAACAAGATTCAGATTTCCAACACAAATGTGAAGTCAGTCAGTTCTTCTATACGAGTCAGAAACTTGCACTGGGCTAGCGTCACGAAAAGGATTTCCAACAGGTTGCAGACTTTTATCAACAGCTGCCCGCTTCGCCGGCTTCATACGGAAGATCAAATGGCTTACTAGAAAGAATTAGCAACAAGGAACTGTGGGAACTAACCAACCAAGAGCCGATTGCTCAACAAATATGTAGGAGAAAAAGGAGATGGACCGGGAATACATTAAGGAGGCCATCAAATGACACCGCGCGCAGTGCAGGCCATCGCTTGAGTGGAATCCAAATGGGAAGCGACGAGTGGGTGGTCGGTGCAAGGGTGACATGAAGATCATGTGAGTTGGAGGAGACGAAAGATTATGATCAGTCATGGACCCAGATGAAGCGGACAGCGCCAAATAGATAATAAATAAAAACCTTTGGGGTGTGTAGTTTTGTATGCAGAAATGTGGATCAAGAATAATAACATTCTTATCACATTTTCGCTTTGCGTGTTTATAAAATGAATCAACAGAACACACCAGTTTTTTTCTTCATTTGTGTGTTTCATTTCAATATGCAGTCAATTACTGAAGAATTATATAATCTCAGATAGTGTTCCGTATATTATACGATTAGAAAGTTCATTATCATAGTGATAAGTTAGTTTCAAAATTTTAACTATAATTTGCTATCGACATTCAAACCATATTCGCTTAACTTATCAGTCTCAATGAATTTACGACTGATGAATAGGAACTATGAATGGGTTTCCACTGATAGTGTTGGATGGTGACTAATTTATAAAGCTACTCGATAGTTGAACAACAAAAATTTCTTTGAATAAAGCAAAAAAGACAGTTTTTTCAGAATAAAATGGTACCATCATTTATGTCGTTGGCTTTCCATCAGCTGCTGACAGCCCAAAGTCATTATTAAGTATATCTACAGTAACAATTTTAACATACTTGCACACAGTTCATTTTTAAACAAAAATCAATCGATCAATATATGCATACAATAATAATATATATAATACTAAACACTTTATCCCGAACAGTAGTGATCATACACAATGGAAACTTTCGGCATTATGTAATCAGTTGAAAGAGAGGATGAAAATATCCAGTTACCAGGACAAAGAGAGACTGATAACCGCTTCTTTCTGAGCGCATATGTCGGGTTTTAGACGCTTGATGTAGATTGCTTCGGCAGACTTGAGAACTGAATTCTTTCGCAGCTGCTTTCAGATACGTTTAACTGGCATATTGTTATCTAAATTGAAATATCTGTACATTCCTTCTTAGTTTTCAGAAGTCCTCTGGGAGATTTGTACCTATCTACTTTTTGATTGTTTTCAAACTTTAGACCTATTGGTCACTGGAGAATAGAAGCCGCATCCAATATCGTTTGCTTCACCATCTTTTTCTCTTCCGCTAGCTTCCAGGTGTCCTAACCTTACCTAATTTTCCTTTCTTATGTGTCCATACAAGTTTCCTTCTACGTCACTTCCAAGAAGTTCCAATGCTCTTCAAGAAGGCCTTCATGGTAATGTTGCTTATTACCTCCAAATAGTGACTTTTTTGAAGGCGTCCTTTGTAGTTCCTTCCTTCAATTGCTGACTGTCAAACTTGAACTGTAGTCTACCTCCAGGTTTTTTGAAGGGTTGGATCTTGAGGAATCCTCGCATTAGATAGTGGCATGAACCTACATCTGTTCCCCTTCCCGATCATATATCCAGTAGACTGAATTTTCACTTTCTGAGATAAAAATAAGGTCTATGTGATTTTCGGCATGCTTACGTTGTTGTATGGATATCTCTGCACTTGCAAATGTTACCTCCAATCATAACATCAAGAGAGGTGCCGAAGTCTATAAATAGTCTTCTCCTATTCTCTTTCATTTCTTCAAGAGCCTCCTGACCCGTGATAAGTTTTCTCTCTTTTTGTCCTCTCCTAGTTCGGCATTGCTATCACCCATTAGAATCTAGGTCTTGCTATCTGACTGGATTCTTGTCGATTACTGCTTTAAATTGTCTGTAGAGGTCTTCCGTCTTCTCTTGGTTTGAGTTGTTTGTAGGAGTGTACCATTGCAGATGTGTAACTTTTCTTTCTGTTGAGTTGAATCTGACTGCCATTATCCTGCAGGAGATGTTTGTGCAAATAACACTTGAACATAAGATAGAAAATATTCAATTATTATTATTCCCTTGGATTCCGAGAGGAACATAGGGCTTCAACAGTAGATCTCCATTTCCTTCTGTTCTCTGTAGTCCTTTTTAGCTATAAAAATATTCTATAGACAACAATAATGACAAATATATGTGGTATTCTTTCTGTTTTAACCTGCATATTCGACAGAAATAAGGAAATTTTACATCCTGGATTCCACTGCTAGTCATCATCCACCAATTAACTTCTAATTACATGCTCAGGCATTGTCGAAGCATCTGCACAAGAAGCCGACATGTCACCCTGAGACGAGCACTTCGGTCCAATCAGTCGACGGGAAAATCTAAAATTCAATTAAATTAATATGACCCGTTGCACAAGAGGTGGCTATCGTGGCCCAAGTGGTCTAGTGGATAACGCTTTGGCGTTGAAAACTACAGGCACTGGGTTCGAGCCTCGGTGGGAACATCATCACTCACTGAATGATGCAAGCACATCCAGATGACGAGTCCCAAATAGGACGAAATGAGCATCCTGGATTCCACTGCTAGTCATCATCCACCAATTAACTTCGAATTTCTATTTTGTTTATCCAAATCCAGTTTATAATATGAAGTTTCTAATTATACCTCATCATTATCCACCTAATTTATAGTTTAAACATAGGATCGAACTATTCAATGTTCGATGTTGTAATGTATATGTGGAGATAAAGTGTTTGTAGGTGCGTATGCGCTGCGTGTTAGCCGGTAGAATTTATTGTCGACCACTTGCTGAAATTTAACAACAAAACAAAAATGTACTCTAGTGATCAACAGTTTTGTATTTGTCAGTTTAGGTATTACAATTCACTCTTAGGCGTTTATTCAGGTCTAAACATAAAAACTACAACATAATCACATTGACCAACGTTAAATGACTGATCTTTGGTATACCTGCGGGTGTACTTTATATTATAAAATATTTCACTATCATCAGAGATATCAAATTTGTAAAACATTTTAACACATTCCACCACAAAATTTTCTTTGATGAAAACTACACAGTGATACAGTATTTTTTTTAATAAGGACGTTTTGAGCACAAATTATTGCTCATTATCATATCAAGGCTTCACATGATATATGATATTCATATAGGTGAAATGATACGAGTACATCTGTTCCGAATATTATTATTATTACTATTTGATTTGTAAAAAGCAAGAAGAAGCATCAGAGATAGGAAGAAGTTCAGGTGAACATAGAGAAAACAGAGGTGATGAAGATTCCTGGCCAACACCAACAGCAACAACAACAGACAACAATCAGCATAAATGGGAGAAATCTGAAAGAAGCAACCTCCTTCACCTACCTACCTACCTGGGAAGCATCGTTTCAACTACAGGCGGACGAAACTGATGAAGATATCAAAGCAGCGAGGATCGAGAAAGCAAGTCAAGCTTTCATTACTCACGTCAAGTCTGTGTGGAGGTCAACAGCACTCAGCATGAGAATGAAAATAAGATCCGGATTTTCAAATCCAATGTGAAGTCAGTGCTACTTACTATACGGATCAAAGACTTGCACTGAGTGTCACGAAGGGCACTTCGAACAAACTACATACCTTCATCAACATCTGTCTTTGCTCAATACTACTCAAGATCAGATGGCCGGCCAGAAAAGATCAGTAACAGAGTTCTCTGGCAATGAGCGAACCAACCAGGAAGCAACTATGCAACAAATATGCAGGAGGAAATGGAGGTGGATTGGCCATACTCTGGCGAAACAAACCATCAAGTGACAGTACACGCCAAGCCATCACTCGAGTGGGACCCGAATGGGAAGTGGAGAGTTGGTCGTCAGTACGAGGGTGAAATGGAGGAGGTCATGAGAAGAGGATATGAAAGCATGTGGGCAGATTTGGAGCCAGGTGAAAACGTTAGTGGAGAACCGAATGCAATGGATACGTGCGGCAGAAGCCCGATGTTTCTCTAGGAAATAAAGGAAACAATAATAATTATAATAATTAATTAAACTTATCAAGATCATCTGAGCATGTAATATTTAGTTTATACAGGTCGAATCGCAAATCTTCATATCCTTATGAATATCTGAGAATTTTTTCAGAGTATGAGAACATTTCTGCTTACACTAGTAACTGCCTACCATTGATACAAGTAAAATAAAATAAAATCTGATATAGAATAACCACAGAGTGTTAATTTTTATTCTTAGTACTAAAGACCAGCAGTCGGCCTATTAAAAAGCTCATTTTGATATTAGATGGTTGGAAGCAATCGGCAGGAAGCCTTGGACCTAAGTTTCGTGCTAGCTGGCATCATCTATTAACTACAATTCAAAGTGTACCGTAATGGAGAGCCAACTAGAATGGTAGCCACACTTCACACTTGACTGGTGGAACTCAGTCTGCATCAAACAAAGGACTAGACATTACACTATTGCTAACTAGTCCTCAAAACTCATTTTATCAAATGAAAAAGGAAAAAAGATATTGCCATACACCTGGTGAACTGATTGAATATTAAGAAAAAGCAGTTGTCAATGACGTAAATGAATATGTTGCATAGACTCTCATCTTTGAATAAATGAGGTGAAGAGATTCTCCAACTATGTAGAGTAACAAGAAGGATGATTCATAGTTACCTTTAGCATTCTAATGGTTCCCATTCAATCATTGAATCGCTATTTTCAATTGACTTGCAAGAAGAGACAATGAGTACTGTGGTAGAGTATAATTCTCATAGCACATATGTGCGGCAGTTCAAGTCGCCACACTCCCTCCTTGTAGCACACAAAACAAGAGAAGAAAGTAGAAGAAATGCATAATATAGACAGTAAACAGAGGTGAGAGACAAAGGAATAGTAATAACGAAGAACAAAACAGTTTCATGAAATCATAAGTCACAATCAACTAAAATTTGCATATCACCAATTGTTCCCAACCATTGGTTTTACCGTCCCGAGGACCCCAACTAGAGAAGTCTACACCTTCCTACGTGGCTTAGACTAACTGTTATGGATTTCATTGACTGGTGTCATGTTTTCGATTGACCGCCGCTAGCTCTTTTCCAGCCTGACCCTATATCAGCTAACATAGCCCGTTGTCGAGGAAGGCGATGACTAGGCATACGTAAGACATGTCCTAACCATCTCAGTCGATGTAATTTCACAGTCTCGTCGATTGATTTCCCCTCCTTAACTAGCACTCGACGCCTAACCTCAATATTGCTCACCTCATTATACCACTTCACGGGTCCCTTAGTACGTCTATGATGAATTTGAATAGAAATGGGGATAATGGGCATCCTTGACGGACGCCACTAGTGTCAAGGCGTTGAGTACTAGTAGAGTGCCTTAATTAGTGCAATGTATTTTCTCGGCATTCCCTTTACAGCCAAGCATCGCCAGAGAACCTCTCGGTCGACAGAATCGAATGCCGCCTTTAGGTCAAGAAGTATAATGATTGTTGGACGCCGGTAGGAATGCCTATGTTCCAGAATCTGTCGAAGGGTGAAGATATGATCAATACACCCTCTTCCTGGCCTAAAACCTGCCTGGTTTTCTCGTGTTTGTGTCTCCCGAGCACCACTTAGTCTACGCAGTATTATTGAGCCTAGGACTTTAGATACTATATTAGTCGAGCTAATCCCTTTGTGATTATCACAAGAAGACTTGTCTCCCTTCTTGTATATCGTGATGATCAGTGACTTACACCAAACCGATGGGACTTCCTCTGATTCTCAGACGCTGCCTAGAACCTCAGTTAATGCATACAGTAAACTATCTCCACCGTACTTAAATACCTCTGGAGTCATCCATCAGGTCCGCTGCTTGCCTTGCTTCAGATAGTGACAGCTTTAGTAACCTCAGTTAAGGACGGAGGACCTATGTCTATATCCCATTCAGGGAGGTGTTGAATGTTCGGCAGGTTACGTGTGGCCGTAGGCCAATTCTATAAAGGAATAATTCCTTTTAATGAAACAGACAGTGGAAATCCACAATTTATTCACTGGTAATGCCATGAGAACATTTTACTGTTTAAGGTACTCACATAAGTTTCAGATTGTTTGTACGAAATCATTATTTCCCATTTTTTGACTTCATAAATGATAATGTTGTCCGTGTATCCAGCAAAGGCACCATATCATTCCTATAACACTTATTAGGCATTGGTTCGATGAACCAACATTCATACCTGCCCCCACATAACTACATTACTCATTTAAAACTGCAGCTCCGTCTCACCCTATTGAGTAGTTGTGTTAATGATTGCATTGGAATAAATGGCTTTTTGACTCAAACAAACCATTTTTGTTTGATCTATCATTCTAAACCTGGTTGACCCTATTAGATCGAATAAACCGGTTGATTAACTGTGCTCTAAAGATTATCAGTCAATGAACAGTATTGTAACACTCTGTGCTATATATTAAATGAAGACATACGACAAGGAATTCTTATACTTCTTTATAATAGGTCCTGATTTTATGCTGTTGTTGTTCTTGTTGCTGCTGCTTATCACATGTGATTTCAATTAAACTTGAGTTAAACTGAAAATTTATATAGTCCTTCTAGGTGAGGACGCTGACAAAATGCAGAGTCTTCTGAACATCCTGAGCTGCAATCTACGAATGTTTGGCATGCGATTCGCTCCCGCCAAATGCAAGATTATCTTGCAAGATTGGACTACACCGACCCCTAGATTAGAAATAGGAAGTGAAGTGGCAAAGCGTGCTGACCACTTCACTTACTTGGGAAGTATCATCAGCCCCAACGAGTCGACCTCTGACTAAATCTCAGCACGGATACAGAGGGCTAGTTTCGCATTTGCCAGTTTACGCCGTCTCTGGCGTAGACGTGATATCCGACTATCGACCAAAGGGTGGGCGTACTGCTCATCAGTCCGCTCCATCCTCCTTTATGGCTGTGAGACCAAGCCATTAAGAGTGTAAGACATGAACATATTAGCTGTCTTTGATCATAGGTGTCTGCGTTCTATCTCCCGTGTGAAGTGGTATAATAGGGTGAGCAATATTGAGGTTAGGCGTCGAGTGCTAGTTAAGGAGGGGAAATCAATCGACGAGACCGTGAAATTACATCGACTGAGATGGTTAGGACATGTGTTACGTATGCCTAGTCATCGCCTTCCTCGACAACGGGCTATGTTAGCTGATATAGGGTCAGGCTGGAAAAGAGCTAGCGGCAGTCAAACCAAAACATGGCACCAGTCAATGAAATCCATAACAGTTAGTCTAAGCCACGTAGGAAGGTGTAGACTTCATGTCTAGTTGGGGTCCTCGGGACGGTAAAAACCAATGGTTGGGAACAATTGGTGATATGGCTCAAAATCCTTCTCAGTTGCACAGATGCATCCACTCCTTGTGACTTATGATTTCCGATGAAACTGTTTTGTTCTTCGTTATTACTATTCCTTTGTTTACTGTCTTTAATATGCATTTCTCCTACTTTCTTCTCTTGCCTTGTGTGCTACATTCAGCATTCTAATGGTTCCCATTCGATCATTGAATCGCTATTTTCAATTGACTTGCAAGAAGAGACAATGAGTACTGTGGTAGAGTATAATTCTATAACGGAATAATTTCTTTTAATGAAACAAACAGTGGAAATCCACAATTTATTCACTAGTAATGCCATGAGAACATTTTACTATTTATAGGTACTCACATAAGTTTCAGACTGTTTGTATAACATCATTATTTCTTATTTTTTGACTTCATTAATGATAATGTTGTCCATGTATCCAGCAGAGGCACCATATCATTCCTATAACACTTACTAGGCATTGGTTCGATGAACAAATATTCATACCTGCCCCCACATAACTCCATTACTCATTTAAAACTGCAGCTCTGTCTCACCGTCTTGAGTAGTTAGTCTTAAGTTAGTAACTGCATTGGAATGAATGGCTTTTTGATTCAAACAAACCATTTTTGTTTGATCTATCATGCTGATCTATCATACGACAACGGCACATGTCAAGTGATCCACAACGGAAAACTCAGTGAGGCGTTTGGAGTAAACACAGGAGTCAGACAAGGGTGCTTACTATCACCAATGATATTCCTAACTGTGGTGGACTGGATTATGCGCCAGACAGTGGGAAACGAGAAGACAGGGATATCCTGGACCGACGTGAAGAACCTAGAAGACCTGGATTTTGCGGATGATTTATGTTTGATGTCACACAAAATCGAAAACTTACAAGCAAAAACCGACAAACTGGTCGAAGAAGCAGCAAAGACAGGACTCCAGGTGAACATAGACAAGACGGAGGTTATCAAAATAACCAACCAACAACAGCAGCAACATCCAGCGACAATCACCATCAACGGGAGGGATTTGAAAGAGGTTACTTCTTTCACTTATCTGGGGAGCATTGTCTCAAATACAGGACGAACGGACGAGGATGTCAAATCGAGAATCGGGAAGGCGAAAAACACATTCATCAACCTGAAACCAATCTGGAAATCTTCCACTGTCACTCAGCCTGCATCAACAACAAAATTCGGATTCTCAATACAAACGTCAAGTCAGTCAGTTCTTCTATACGGATGGATCAGAAACTTGGCGGGTCACAAAGAACATTTCCAACAGGTTCCAGACCTTTATCAACAGCTGTCTTGGTTCTATACTGAAGATCAGATGGCTGGAAAGAATCACAAACAAGAAGCTATGGGAACAAACAAAACAAGAACCAATCGCCCAACAAATATACATGAGAAAGTGGAGATGGATTGGACGCTCGCTGAGGAGGCCGTTGGGTGACATCGCGCGTCAGGCCATAGCTCAAGTGGAACCTGAAAGGGAAGCAGCTAGTAGGACGTCCAAGGGTGACATGGAGGAGATCGTGTGAAGAGGAGTTGAAACAGTATGGACTAACATGGATTCAGGTGAAAAGTACAGCACAAGACAGAAGCAAGTGGAGACGTGCAGATGAAGCCCTACGTTACACTAGGAACCCAAGGGAACAATAATAATAATATCATGCTAAACCTGATTGACCCTATTAGATCGAATAAACCGGTTGATTAACTGTGCTCAAAGAATTACTAGTCATTGAACAGTACTGTAACACTCTGTGCTATACATTAAATGAAGACATACAACAACGGAATTCTTATACTTCTTTATAATAGGTTCTGATTGTATAGCTGTTGTTGTTCTTGTTTTGCTGCTGTTTATCAACACATCTTATTTGTCACAGGTGATTTTAATTAAACTTGAGTTAAACTGAAAATTTATCACCATTCAATAAATTTAGCTGATTTATGCTGATACTTTGATGTGTTGATCTATGAACTCAAATTCTGTTTGGTAGATCATCACAGATTAAATCTTCAGGTATTAAGTAGTATCACAAAATGTTTTATAATTCTTAGTTCTTTAGGTTAATGAATAACCGGTGTTAACAGCATTACTTTTTTTATACTGTTACTATCAAAGAATTTCGAGAGATTTGTACTGGAAAGGTTTGTATCATTAAATTGTTATCAAAATACAACTTAAAATCGTTTTATGTATGTATACAGTTTATTTGTACTGTATTGTACTTTAATAATACGCTAAAATATGCAATTACGGATGGAGATAAGAATAAGTAAGCTAAAGAAGAGACTCTTTTTGGCGGTTTCGTTCACTCAGTTATACAATCGCAATTATATATAACCATTTCCCCGCGTTTTTGTGTGTATATTTAGTTTACCAATCATAGTAAAACAAAAACAATTAACTTGGAATACTGTACACATCAAAATATTTCGGAATAGTAAACATTAGTTAAAATGTAACTAAAGTTGTGAAGATTAGTGAGTTTAGACTAGAGATTGAGGAATACGAAGAAACTGTTTACTAAATTGTTTGCTGCTGAAGATGGTATTGAGACAAGTACCGTAGTGTATTGTGTAATAGGTGAAGAGAGTGAACATAAGGTTAGTTAAGAAAATGATGCTAATATCTGTAAGACTGAAAAAAAACAAGAGAGCAAGACATGGGTAAAAATCGAGTCTGGAATTGTACCCAAAGTAAAGGAGTGGGTGGACAAGTTTTTCTCTGGGCAGAGTAATCTGGGTTTCCCATATGAATGACGATGTAAAGGTTATGGAAATAAACGTTTTTGGGTAGACTTCTTTTGACTTTGCAGATAATTTCAAATGAATTTTCCTTAGAGAATGAATAACCATTGTTCAAAATGTGCTCAATTATAATATTCCGTACTGACCCATTGTGGCCTTATATTAGGTGCATATTGAACAACCTATATGTCTCCCACTACAGAAACAAGTGAACTGGTGGGTGTAAATAGAAATAGTCAAATGAGATAGTTTATTTTTAAAGTTATTCAAGAACATTGAGTGGCAGAAGAATATCAATGTTAATATAGACTGTATTGCGATAAATAGTAAATTATTAATATCTTTAAATCTAAATATTTAATTAGAAAAGCTTGCGTAACATAGGCCAGTGGATTTTGAAGCAATGAATGAATGAATGATAATACGCTCTTCGTCAAACTTGGCTGTTTGCGGTTTAAACCTGAGTGACATGAAGCGTCAACTTTGTATCACTTCATTTCTTCTTAGTGACTTTCTAGTGAATATTAACTTCACATTTGGTTACGGATTGATATCAGTTAGAGAACCATTGAAAACCGCGGAGTACTGAACATCTGTTTCATCCCAGTTTGAGACTCTTCAGCACTGCTGTCAAGGAACTTAACCCTAAGTTCCTATTATTTACAAAGACGCTCCGAATCGATAACTACCACGATCGATTATCGACTTTAACTCCAAAACACCAGTACTTGTAGTAACTTATATTGTTCGGCAATTAAAATCGAAAATGATACAGAAGTCTATAAACAAATGTTTTACAATAAATATACTATACTTTTATTCGTATTCTTTTGTCTTCTTCCAACTTGTACACGATTGAATCATTCGCGCCTTCGAGTTGCCCGCCAATGGCTACCAGTTCCTATAAACAAACGTTCAATGTTCGCGTTCATTTACAATTGCGCACCCTCCATTGTTCAGACCCAGGCCCTTCCGGTTACAGAATTAGCTGGTGGACAATTCAGTCACTGGGATCCGATTCATTTGCCTATGAATTCTAACTTTTACCAATTCGTGACTTTAAGGTGACCACCGGTGGGTGCGTACTGCTGAAGAGTTCCAAACTAGGACGAAACAGCTGTCCAGTACTCACAGGTTTTCCAATGGTTCTCTAACCAATGTCAGCTCATGATGAAATCCTGTAACCAATCATCGGTAAGTATTTGTCCTCGCTCTCAACCTGATGTACTCAACAGGTCACGAATTCTCACCTGAACTTCAGGCAACTTGGTCCTATAGCCAGTCACTAGCAAGCATCAGATTAGTGGAAGCTGGAATTCGCGGACTGGCTATTGAATCGTGTCTCAGTGGCTGAATTGTTTACCACCTTACTCTCTAACCATAAGGTCCTGGGTTGGAAACCAGGCATGCGTGTGCTGATAAATTAATCGAACTGATAGTATGACAAGAGTATATCCTTGAAGAAAAATCTCACACACCTTTAGAAGGTAACATTTTCTATCTGATCAGTTAAATTTATAAAAACAATTAATGAATAAAGTATTTTTTAAAAAGGTAGACTAGTTACGTTGTTTCAGCATAAACAATCGAAGTATTAAACTATACTTTGTTTTTGTTTATAACAGTTTTTCATCATGTAAATTCCTTATCACTTCAATTATATCTCATCTGATCTATGCATATAGATGTTATATTTATTTACTAGACATATTTATATATATTTATAGTGGTTGCGATGACAACCAATAGTGTTGGCAGTAATATTGTTCTACATGACATCAACATTTGGATTGTTAATTTTCACTAATTTAAAAAAAAACACAACATAGTCATAATTATAGTTGGACTAGTAGTAACAGTGTTAATAATAATTCACTGATAATATCCTGTAGAACAGAATAGCAAGTGTTTGGCAGACATTCTCTGTGTGGATTAAAGCATAGTGACACGTACAAACTTTATTATATATATATATATATATATATATATATATATATATATACTAAATAGTGGTGAACCTATGGTAGAATCTATATTTACGAATATATTAAATATATGTAAACTGATAAAATGGTTTAACAATAATTATGATAATAATGATAAGAATAGACTGTTCAAAGTATCTTATCGATTACGTAATTCCACTAGAAAAAATTATGTTTTATCTAATACATAATACGTATTCATAAATTGATATATCTATCTTGTGACATCTACTTGAAAAATTTGGTTAAACTCTACACTCTGTACATTTATTTATAATTGTCGAAGTCATTTAGAGTTTTAAATACCTATTAACTTAACAGTTCATACTAATATTAGGAAAATGTGAATTATTAATGTGGTTTACGAGCTCGCCTTTTAGTTAGAAGGGCCTGCGCTCCAGCCTTGGTGGATGCGCACTTCTGAAGAATCCCAAACTGGGACGAAACAGCTGTATAGTACTCCCTGGTTTTCTAATGGTTCTCTAGCTGATGTTAGCTCTTAAAAAAACCTGTAAACTAACACTTGAAAATTACTTATTTGTTTGATCTATGCAGTCCAATAGAAACTCATCACAAACTGGGGTTGGTCAGAGAATCATTATGGACCGAAAAGCCTTTAATGTCCTCCTTATTTCATAGTATTTATCCCTTTGAAGGATGAATTTGTCACTTATTGATATCAGCTACATGGTCATTTCATAAGACGGGAATTGATCAATTGTTTCGTCCCACACTGAGATTCTTCAGCAGTTAGTTCACATTAAAACGTCACATAGTGAACACAAAACTATCAGATTTCAAGGTAATCCCGTGTTTATCTATGAGATATTTCTGATAGTTTTTCTACATGTCTGTTGGAAGAAACAGCTGGTAAATATCGTATGATTTCCAGGATTTCTGTAGTTAGTGTAACGTCGTAATGAAACGTGAATTTTATCATAGAAATCCTAGTTTATTCCTTTCTTTAGGCTGTGTTAACTTACATACCAAATACAACAGGATACAAGAAAACTCTAGCAGACTATCTGAAGTTGAAGTGTTTATAAAAGGATGAGAATATATCATGTCAGTATTTCAAATAAACTCATGATGTTGTACGATGTGACCGCTTTATATCCAAAAACACCAGTAGTAGAAACAGTTGGCACAGTCTATCAGCCGAAAGAGTTATGAAGTGAATATTGATTCTTTGCAAATATAACAACCAGCCTAACGCAAAAATTGATGGAATTGCGAGGAGTGTATCTCTCTGGGACTTCTTCTGGTTGGTATCTTAATAGACTGTCTCGAAAAATGCGACTGAATTCTGAAATCCATGAAACAACCTAATGTTGCTGATACGTCGATGATATATTTATTTTTTATGACAACATGAATCATGTATCTGAATTATTTGATTGCCTCAATGAGATACTTTCTAATATCAAATTCACCATAGAACATGAAAATGACAACTAGTTCAGTTTAATATATCTTGATGTCAGAAGAATAATCGATATTGCAAGCAAAAGGTCCATCCATAGGGAAGAAACTTGAACCGGATAATTTCTTCATTACAATAGCTTCTTTCCTGTCAGCTACAGCAATCGATCAGTGGGGACACTGTGGCAGCCAGAAAGCTAATTTCATACAACAGGCTGGAAGAACAGCCAGACTTTACTGAGAGGCATGAATATCCTAAGGGATTCATACTGAAGTATAGTCAAGAAAAAGGCGTAGAAATGAAACACCCAACTGTGGGAAAGAAGAAATTCTCTACTCGTATTCCATTCAAGGGGGAAGTAGTATTCTGAAGGATTGACGACAGAATGCAACGAGCAGTGAACAGATGCTACCACAGACCTGAGCTCCTATCGTTATACGACACGACATGCTCAATAAGTCAATCTAAACTGGAAAAGTACCCTGCTGATGCCACCTCCAACTTCATGTGTAAATGTACATACACTTGTGGTAGCGAGTGCATTGGTAGGACAGACGGTACTTACCTCTAATTTTCTGAACATATTCAAAGAATTTTATACCTAGAGTGAAGCAGATATTCACAGATTGCAGTTAACAGAAACCTTGTGGATATGGGTTATTTTGTCGAAATTTCCAAATCATTCACTGGATAAATTGTGGAACAGAGACTGAGTAAACTATGATTCGCTAAATGGACAGCAGTCAAACGCTTTCAACCAAACTTGCCCACATACAAATTGAGTATGATCAATCTCTCAATCCCTTGATAATTTCAATTTGATTTGATCATACCAATTGTGTAATCATTCATAATAATGATTTTGGCCCACTGAGTTACAATATTCTTGGGTTTTTATGTAATCTTATAAGCTAACGCAGTTGATTAATCCTTCTTTTTTCTGTCTTCTCCTCTTCTCTCATTTTCTAGTTTAAAATGCATATAAATTGATGATGACTTGACTAAAATATTGTGACGCTTGTATTTTGGGCTCTTCAATTTTTGAAATCTTCTCTGCTATCATTTCATCACTGAAGTGTTATTTTCATTCTTTTGTAACCATTATAAGTCCGGGTAGTCTGCAGCTTTTGAGAACCTGTGAAATAGAATAACGTCATTTAATACTACAGGTTCGGTCTATCTTACCTTATCGAAATTTGTCATGAGAACAGTGTGCATGAAAATTTGATTAATTTAAACGTTTCACTTCTTTGAGTTTGGTAGTTATAACAGTGATCACGACTTCAATGAAAGAGATTGATTGTGTCGATCTGACTGACGAGTACCGTTTATTATGTAAAGTTTTCAGCTGGAACTTAAATTTTAACTACACATCCTATTGTTGCGCAACATGTTGAGCGAATTGACTGTAGCTTCACTTAATCTCTGTAACTCAAACTTATCTCATGACAGTTGTTGAGTGTATTGAATACAATTTCCAGTTTTTCTATATCTGCTGTAAATCCAGAGAATTTACACTGCCACATATGTGGTGAGAGCTGTCTACTAGCCAAATTGGTAGACAGTAATTTACGTCAATATTTACGTTCCCAAGATTTGTTGTGAGAAAATGTGAACAAAGATTGATTCAAAACCGACCACAGCAGACTTTGCGTAGGCGGATGCAGTTAACATATAGAGGATTTGACATTCAAGAAACAGTCACAAAGAGATGAAAGATTAACTTTACGTGAGAAACAACCAATCGGAAGACTGTGTTTGTTTGTTTGTTTAAATATCCATAGTAATGTACATGAAATATATAAATATGCGTTGATTTCCTTAATAAATGATCTGTTGCCTGACTCTTGCCTTCTGTCGTTACACATATTCTACTAGTCTACATTTCGTTACTCGCCTAGGTGAATTCAGCCATAAAATTACTTAAAAGAGAACAATAAAAAACATTTAATTATCAATTATTATCAAAATATTGTATTTAGACAGATTTCACCTCTAACCGGTAACACTTTTATAATCGATAAGACAGATTGTTAGTTCCCCTAACAAGAGCTCATTGTTCAAACAACTTGGTCATTTGATTTACTTGATATAATGTATAAAACTCAAACATACGACAATTTTTACAACTCATTTTCCTTTAATTTGTTCAGATAACTGATAAGATTGATTGTTAAATGAGATAAATCCTTGTATTGAAGTGTGGATAAAACTTCCTTGTAAAAATGTCATCAGAAAGGCTTGAAATACATTTCATCACTATCTCTGTGATCTTTCTCATACATTGTGAAACTATTTTTATTCAATATTTGTGGATACAGTAGTATTGGAGAACAATTTCTAAAGGGGCTACTAAGTTGCTGAAGAAAATTCATGACAAAACAGTGCTAATTAGGCTGACATACAGTGTATCTTTTCTTGCTGGAGTTACTGAATCACATGTAATCAGATAGTCTTGTTTTGTGACAATTTTTTTCATATGAATCACATAACCTTCCATTTTTTCCACTTACAAATTTTTCCCTCACAGACATTCATGAGATACATTTTAATGTAATCGGAATTAGTGGTAGTTTAAGTTATGTCTAGTATTTTCAAGTGGCTCGTACAAATTCTAGGCTGATAGGAAAATATTAGACTTTATCTAAAATTGACTGAAAACAACAAGGATTAACCGTCATTTATAAAAGAATGTAGATCACAAAAAATTAGAGTTGTCGATTTTAAGCTACTCACAAGTAGTAAAACTCATTCAGTAGAATTTCTTCGAAATCAGTGGCAATTTTTTTCGGACGCTTGGAAAGTTCAAGTGAAATAAATTTATTGTTCGTCAGACAGTCTGTGATAGCCTTGTAATGGCGAATTAATACTGGTTTATGTATGTAAGTGAAATGAAAACCGGAAATGTGGCGTAAATAGTGACTACTTCCTATATTGTTAACTGGTTTATTTGCTAGTCACACTGCCACTGTCAAATGGAATTCAGCTGCAAATTCCTAATCTATGCTCCAAAATACTTTTTATTATATTCTTAATCTTTCCACCTATTTTTGCAATGAAATGTGAAAAGTTTAGAAATTGGGCACTGTGGTAGAATGTAATTCCATAACAGATAAGTTTATTTCTAAACATCACACAGTGATACATTATTAACAACTGGATAACGTTTCGAGTATACATTATTGCTTATAATGATAATCAGAATGTGTAAGGAACAACAAGAACAAATGGAGTGCCACCTTTTCACGTGAACTGCATAATACCAACAGTCATCCATATTTATGCTCATAATCATAATCATCTTAATACTGCCTTCTCAAACTGTTTCTTCATAGGACCTAGTAAAAAAATAGATACCTTCTTGAAAGTCAGCTCAGATACACTCTGAAACTTCACAATTTACAAATAAATTATATTTATTTAAATACATTTCAGTCAGACTAACTGATATTAGGACAATGCATTTTATTAGGCTAGATTTAATTCTAAATTATATAAAATGCTTGAAGCCCACATGTATGATTAAGAACTTATATAAAAACAGTCATGGAATGTCAGTTTGCATTCTAATCATGAAGATAAGGCAATGACACAGAAATAAAAAGGTACAATAAGTGAAATTATCTTCGTTCATAAATTTACCACAGGTATTTTTGATTGGACACTAGTTAGTAACTAGTGTAATGTCTTTAGTCCTTTGTTTAGTGCAGACTGAATTCTGTTAGTCAAGTTTGCAATGTGGCCGCCACCTAGGACCAAGGCTTCCTGACGACTGCCTCCAACCATCTAATATCATCAAATCAAAGTTCATCGTGACGGCGAGCCACCTAGAATAGTGGCCACATCGTTAACTCGACTTGACAGAATTCAGTCTGCTCTAAACAAAGGATGTGGATACGCTTTGCTGACTAGCACGAAACCTAGGTCCATGGCTTGCTACCGATTGCCTCTAACCATCTAATATCAACAATTACTGCAGCCATGTTATTCTCCTTAATCGATAATTATTAGCTCCCTGGATGATTCTACATCAATCTACTACTAGAAGAACAGTCTAACCGATTCAGTCATACGAAGCACTCCTTTTATATTCCTGAATATCATTATCGAGTTGATCTGAAAAATATAAGAGGATAGAAAATATAAACAGCCTAATTATTAAACTCATAAGACACTATATAAGAACAGAAGATAAGTAACAATTACTTTGATATATTATCCGTAAAATAATGTCTAATGGCCTTTTAGGCCTTAGTACATTCAGATAATCAATCTAAAACACACTAAACAAATATATTGGTAGTGCTACATTCATTAATCTATCTAAAACCAACAAGTAGGGTTTTCTTCTGACTTTATCCTCACACTGAAATCAGTCTCATACAGCGTGTCTCCTTGATCATCTTCGTCAAATTAATGTGAGCAAAATTTGCAGTATAAAATGTTCACATCTAATTTCGGGGCTTCTCCTCAACTACACACAGTCTGAAATATACATGGTATTAACAAAATACGAACATACATGTTTTATCCGAACAGCAGAAGTTTGTCATGAATGAAGATGGGTGAACTGGGATGATGACATAATCAGTTACAAATAACATCAAAAGAAAGTGGTTACTTATCATAAGTTTGGAAGAATATTCGAGAAATTTCCCTGGTTGACTCAACAACAGTGAAAGTAGAGTTGAATTCGCTGCATCTGTTGTCATCAAACAACCTAAGCCAAACTTGTGTAAACAGAAAGAAAGAGTAATCAATCTTAATTTACTTTGGTAATGATGTTTTTCACTTATTACTTAATTATGTATCCTGTATCGTTAAATTTTTTCGCCATTCTCATTATTATTGTTACAATGGTTTTCTCTGACCCATTGATCTTAAATCACATAATTGATTTCTAATAACTTCCAAATGCTTACTAGTACAGCATTACATAATCTTTCTCCTGCTGTATGTTGCTGATCCATCAAGTAATCCACAACGGGAAACTCACGGAATCTTTCGAAGTGAAGACGGGAGTAAGACAAGGCTGCCTACTATCTCCAACGATTTTCTTGATTGCAGTAGACTGGATAATGCGACGGACAGCAGGTAGGGAGGAAACAGGCATAAAATGAACCTACACACACACAAACTGGAAGATGTGCGAGTGAAAGGCAACAAGTTGGGAGAAGAAGCAACAAAAATAGGAAGAAGTTCAGATGAACATAGAGAAAACAGGGCTGATCAAGATTCCTGGTCAACACCAACAGCAACAACAACAGACAAAAATCACCATAAATGGGAGGAACCTGAAAGAAGCAACTTACTTTACCTACTACCTACCTGGGAAGCATAGTTTCAACTACAGGCGGACAAAACGGATGAAGATATCAAAGCAGTGAGGATCGGTAAAGCAAGTCAAGCTTTCATTACTCACATCAAGTCTGTGTGGAGGTCAACAGCACTCATCATCAGAATGAAAATAAGATCCGGATTCCTAACTCCAATGTAAAGTCAGTCCTACTTACTATACGCATCAAAGGCTTGCACTACATGTCGCTAAGGGCACTTCGAACAAACTACATACCTTCATCAACATCTGTCTTTGCTCAATACTCCACTCAAGATCAGATGGCCGACCAGAAAAGATCAGTAACAGAGTTCTCTGGAAGCGAACCAACCAGGAAGCAACTATGCAACAAATATGCAGGAGGAAATGGAGGTGGATTGGTCATACTCTGAGAAATCAAACCATCAAGTGACAGTACACGCCAAGCCATCACTCGAGTGGGACCCGAATGGGAAGTGGAGAGTTGGTCGTCATTGCGAGGGTGAAATGGAGGAGGTTATGAGAAGAGGATATGAAAGCATGTGAGCAGACATGGAGCCAGGTGAAAACGTTAGTGGAGAACCGAATGCAATGGAGACGTGAGGCCGAAGCCCGATTTTTTTCTAGGAAATAAAGGAAACAATAATAATAAAGTTGCCTATCCACTAGTACTTTTGTTGTTAAGTTAACCAAATTTCTCGAATATTCTTCCAAACTTATGATAAGTAACCATTTTCTTTTAGTGTTATTTGTAAATGATTATGTCATCATCCCAGTTTACCCATCTTCATTCATGACAAACTTCTGCTGTTCGGATAAAATATGTATGTTCGTATTTTGTTAATACCATGTATAT
This sequence comes from Trichobilharzia szidati, assembly GCA_944472155.2. Lineage (NCBI taxonomy): Eukaryota > Metazoa > Platyhelminthes > Trematoda > Strigeidida > Schistosomatidae > Trichobilharzia > Trichobilharzia szidati. The sequence continues at coordinate 93,852,647 of OX235273.1, forward strand.
TTTAGGCTGTGTGTAGTTGAGGAGAAGCCCCGAAATTAGATGTGAACATTTTATACTGCAAATTTTGTTCTTCTTGGTTTGACATAAAACCAGCATACCAATCAAACACTATTTCGAGAAGTTTAATGAATACATATTAATAATAGTATCAAGTTAGGTCACGAATTGACTTCAGTCAGAGAACCACTGAAAATCAGGGAGTATTGGACAGCTATTTTAGCCCTCGTTTGAGACTCCTCGGCAGTAATCACCGGTGACGTCACTGCGGGTCAAACTCAAGACCATCGGGTTTTGAGGAGAACACATCAATCATTCAATCACTGGAACGGAATCTAATGGTGCATGGATTATAACTTCTGAGAATATGCAATATACAGTATAATCGCCAGCCAGCGTCATTGGCAATCGAACTAGTCATGACTTCTCACCCGAAACTCCATCCTGTAGTCAGTCACTAGTGAGCACCAGATTAAATTCCAAGTGCTAATTTGCAGTGATTCAACTTAATCAGTAGGTGTAGACTCAATGAACAAGGATTCAGTAATCAACCTCTCTCTCCCCCTACCTATGTTGCTCTCTAGAATTTTAACCCTCTCCCACCCTATTGTGTGGTTGTGTGTTAATGCATGCATTGCTGTATAGTGCTGAGCTTTTTTCTAAATTACTTATCTTTTCAGGGTCAACCATTCTTCCCTTAGCTAAATTCTTATGTTCTGACAATCTGACTACCCCCGACGTACTAGTCTGACCTATGTAATTGACTTAACACACAGTCATTGCAGGGTATTTTGTAAATTATATTATTTTGTGTGATTGGGTCAAGAGGGTTCTTTAACCTACAAAGCCTGTCCCTGAGTGAGTTTGTTGGTTTGAATGCCACCCTAATTCCTGCTTTATTGAGAATCCTACGTAGGGCCTCAGATGTCCCCTCCTTATATGGTATTACAGTGGATGACTTATATTCTCTCTCATTTATGTTATCATTACTAGTTCCACAATTATTTTTATTTTGTTTTTGGCCTTTAGTGATCTTCCTAATGAATTTTATAGGATAGTTATTTATACTTATATTAATCAGTGGGGACTATTAAGTCGAGTGTGACAACGAATACACAAATACGGATTTGTATAAGAAATTGATGAATGAAGTCAGAAGAAAACGTACTTGTTGGTAGAATTCGAAATTTTCATTTCAGATATATATTAACGAATATATCATAACAAATGTATTTGTTTACCGAAGTCGGTTCGTGATCTAATCTGATATTTAATGAAATTCCTGTAAATAAACACTATTTCTAACTAGACATCAATACAATAGTGCATTCATTCATTATGTGTACTGCACCAAACAGTATAAATCCTTGTATTCCACTTGATAAAACAATTTAATTTAATAAAAATATTGATAATCATTTGTTGAAATTATTCATAAATACAAATTTAGACAAATAATAATTAAAATTCTATTGATTCATGTGTAAGTACAATAAGAATTACTAGAATAACATTAATAAGAAAGATAATAATATTATTACTATTACTACAAATGAGCTCTTTTTTTGATAATATGAAAGTTCATTTCTACACAATTAAGGCTAAACTTTTCGGTTATCTAAAAGAGTTTTACTATATGGAATGGGGTATATTTTTCTCAAGCATTATCTCTTCCCTTTCTTATTCCCGTCAGTAACTCTAACCTAAAGTAAAGAATTCAGTCTTCACTAAACAAAGGATTAGACACATCACACTAGTCAATAAATAGTGTCCAATCAAAGTATCCAATACAGTCCTATAGGAGGTCAATCGCGAGCCTGAATAGCTCTGTGGTAACGTCTCTCACTGAATGCAGCACTGAGTGACGTGGGTTTGAATGTCAGAAAGGAAATGAGTTCCGTCAGGATGCAGATACACTTTTCTGACTGGTGAGTGCCAACTAGCACGAAACCTAAGTCCAAGGTTTCCTGCCGATTGCCTCCAACTATCTAATATCATCAAATCAAAGTGCACCTTGATGGTGAGCTACCTTGAATGATGGCCAAATCGCAAAACTGACTGAAAGAATTCAGTCTGCACTAAACGAAGGACTAGACACATCACACTAGTCAATAACTAGTGTCCAATCAAAGGAAAGCAATACTAAGATGATAAATATATATTACGAACTATGAAACTTCTGAACATTTTCCAAGGAAATAGGTTATAGGTCATGAACTTGTCACTATCATAGTGATCAACAGTTTAACTTGAAGGGCCTAAGTTCAATCACCAATGAAGTTGTGACTGAAGACTTCAAAACACCTCAGAACTAGGATAAAACAACTGTAGTATCTTTGTTTTCCATGCTTCTCTGACATACAGTAGAAATTCAGTAGACACAAGAGTGATCAATACACAAGTAGAAAAATCTTCCAAGAATAAGGTGTACATCTCAGAAAGGTCCTACCGAAGAGACTGAGCTCCAGTAGACTAGTATATTAATGAAATTAAAACATGGCTCAATCGTTAGCACTAAATTACATGCACAACTTCATCCTACTAGTTCTAAGATACAGCATCCGTACGACCGGCAAAAAACACTTTTCTGCCACCCTTCGAACAGAATTTTTCTACTAAGGCATTTAGCTACATAAACACGCATGTGCCATCTTACTTGCTTATGTGGAGCTGAGTACATTGGTTATACCACGTGTCAGCTAGAATAGCAATAATAATACACCTTGCGAAATCCGGATACTAAGTTTCATTTGGGAAAGACTTCAATAAGTTATACAAGACCCAATCAAGTCTCATAAAAAAAGTTATTTAAAGACCTCAGTGATATGAAAATTCAAACTAGTGTCATAAATCAAAAAAGCACATTTAAACCTTATCACTAATACAATGCCTAGTAAAAGGTGCACTCAAAATACTTCTTTGTAATTTGAACGTCTGAGCTGAAAGCAATTTAAAATTAGAAATGTAAAGGGAGACAGAGTTACATCTGTTTAATCACTTAGATTCTAGAATCAACAATATCAACTGAATGATTTAGTAAATTATATTCTTTCCTTTATTTTACATCGTTTCATCATAATATCAAGGAACTATTTATCTTCCTCTTGTCATTTAATCATTTGATCTAGTCAGTCACATTCACCGTCATACTTTTCACTTTGATATGATCTCTGTTTTATTACTTCAAAAAACCCCACTTAACAACATTATCTATTTACATGTGCACAACTATCGGCTATGACTGTGAAATTGAAACTCGGTCAGCAGTATCCTCTTATAACTCAGTTAACAGAACCAATCGACGTTATCCTGAAGTTTACTGGTTTGATTTTACAATGATTAGGGTTTATTTTATTATTTATTTTTTTATTTTGATTACAGCTTGATGCCACACCGTATTTTCAGTGCAAGTATGGCATTTTCAGCATGGATATCGGTAGCCCAAATTTCGCAGGCCGACCATAGATATCAGGTGTGCGTCGGCAGGGTATCGAACCCCGGACCATGTGCATGGTCAGCGAGAGTCCTAACCACTGTGCCACCGACGCAGTAAACTCATCCTGACAAATAAACAATGCTATCTCAAGTAGTCAGTTCAAGAGTCTTTCATCATTTAACTTTGCTTACACATAAATACTGATACACAGTTTTCAAATAAAAATCATTTCAGACAATGTCCTTCGCCATCAAAATTAAATTTAAAATTAAAATATTTTATGAATGAAATAGACTCATTTTGGGACTCTTACTTCAAAATGAAGTATGCGCTGAAAATGTTGCCTAGTAGGGCAATGAAAACTTCGCAAATTAACTATCCAGCTCAGAGAACACAACCACATCAAAATTATCTACCTGAGATACATCATATCTATCCATCATATCTAGAATTAATGAAGGGGCATCTGACTAATACGATCACTGAAAGCATATCTCCGATTCTATATGCATAGATATCGATTCCTCTACGTTCCCAGTGAAATATAGGGCTTCAAGCTAGTGACTTGAAGTTTCTGTAGCAATGATTTTTATTTTTACGGGATGGGGTTGCTAGCCTCATACCCAATCTTCCCTTCCTACAAGTCAACTACTGGCTTAGTGAGATAAAGGAGTGCGTCGGCCGGGAATCGAACCTCGGACCATGTGCATGGTTAGTGAGCGTCCTAACCACTGTGCAACTGACGCACCCAATTCTATACATCAGACATTTATTGTCTGTTAACAGTGTATTAATTGGGGATGCATGTAATATCAGACACAAGGCTTATATATTAAGATCTTTATCAATGATAGGCACCAAAACTACTTCACTATTCTAACTTGCTCAGTTGTTTTCATTTAAGAAAATGTAACAGAATGATGCACCTGTGAAGAAGACAGTTATCACCTTTAATAATCTCTCCAAAAATTTCACATTCGTTCGCTCTAACATATATATATACCATCGTATTGTTCTTTTATTGATGTTCACTAATTGAACCTTATTGCAAACTGAGTCACCTTCATAGAGATGCTCCACTTTTCTGTACCTCTGTTCAAACTTTTCAGTGTTCAATATCTATCAAGAATAATATAAAAAGCCTACAAACTTTCGTTCTGTATCATTTTTAAATCCAACCAGTCTTTCTTCTAGATATAAATTCCACATACTCCGTATTTTCTCTGGATTAGAGTGAGGGCAACTATCATCTTACATATTTTCAAACACAAAAGTCGAAATCACATCAAGATTAACAATTAAATCTTGAGATTTGTAAAAGGAAATCATCTCTCACCGCAAACTTGACTGATAGAATTCAGTTAGCACTAAGTATTAGACACATGACACTAATTACTTGCTAGGTACCAAGTAGTTTCATCCATGAGTTTATCATTTATGCTAATTTTTTTTGGATAACCTTGTCAGTATGCGTAACTATGTAACTACACTCACATTTAATGTCAGTAAAAAGTTTGAGCACTGTGGAATAGATCAAATAAATTAGAATTATATTGCGATAGTTTTTGTTTTTGGTAATATTTCGAGCGAAATTACTGCCCGTGATCACAACAACTGTGGGAATTATTTTGTTTTTAATGCGAATTAAAAACACTGATTTCGTTTGTATTCATTACCTTTACCTTTGAGGTTTGGAAATACGCATTTACTTATCTTGTAAAGTTTGTTGGCAAAAGCTTTTACAGTTCTATTGCAAAAATCTGCAGGATTTTCTTCTTTTCTATTAAGAACTGACTGACCTTGCATTTAACAGTATACTAAATTTTTGATATAAGTATAAAACTTGGGCACTGTGGTAGAGTATAACTCCCTTACGGATAAGACTTCATTTTGATGTAGTCACAAAGTGTTGTTCAGTAATATTAACTGATTTGATTATGAGCACAAACTACTGCTCATAATCATATCAACTTGATATTACTGTATAACACCTTGTGATTTCATCAAAATAAAATCTTATCCATAATGGAGTTATGCTAAATTTTTGTTTTGTTATGCGTGAGTCTTTATTTAATTGATTGAATCCTGCAAATAGTATTAACTATAAACTATATTAAGGTATCTAGTGCATCTCTTTTGACGCATGGAACTTTTTCATTACTCAACAAAAGTTGTAGACCTCATCATGAGGTGAGAGCAATTAGAGAACCACTGGACAGCTATTTCGTCCTAGTTTTGAACTCTTTAGCAGTACGCACCCACCAAATGATGTTAACTCATGATGAAATCCTCCAATCAATCAAACTAAATCCCTACGAAACCAATACTTGAAAAAATTGATCTGATACTCACTAGTGACTGGCCCCATTCAGGCAGTTAACCTGGGGTTCTAGTGGGAAGCCGTGACTAGTAGGGTACAGCAGGTTTAAGGTGAGGCAGTAACTCGCCGAAGAAGACACTAAGAATCGGTCACGCTATGTCATGAATTGGCGGAAGTCGAAATTCATTGAATGGCCATTGGATCGGGTCTCAGTGGCTTAATGGTCTACGAGCTCGCCTTGTAGCCAGTAGGTCCTGGGTTCGAACCTAATTGTGGTGGGTGCGTACTGCGAAGAGTCCCGAACTAGGACGAAACAACTATCCAGTACTTCCAGGTTTCGCAGTGGTTCTCTAACTGATGTCGGTTCATGATGAAATCCTCCAACCAATCAAAAAATCGTAGACATTTGAAAAATCTCCACTCCTTTGGATACTCAAAGATCATAATAAGTGATGGATTCTAGTAAAAAGGAAAGTTTTCAACCAAAAGAAAAGAACCTAAACAGTTATAGATTCAATATTATGACACACAGGTACTCGTAAATTCTCTTTGACAGATCCAAAACTAATTGATCAGCCTCATTTCACTAAATGAGGTTTTTGGACATGCTATAATCTTAGTATTGTTCAACATAATTCATTAACAGACAATAATATCACCCCTTTCTATAGTTGATATAGTTGTTGTCTGCGGTATCAATTATCCCGAAAAATTTTCATCTAGTCTAACTGACAGACAAACTAAGTACACTGTACACTAAATCGAAAGTGAAACATGCGACAAAAAAAACTTTGGATGTCGACTCCATTTAACATGAACAATGAAAGAAGTTTAGTTTAACTGCAAAATCAGTTTCTTTTTATTGTGAGTTTTTAGATTACTTGTACTAACAGACCAGTATCCTTTACTACATGAATTATTGTAATGTAATTTGTTATTTACTAAAATTATCATATCAAAACTCCAAAATATTTTGTACTAGTCATCTATCGATAATGACCAATAATGATGATAACCAAATGTCTGTTACATTCACATATGTATCATCGATAATAATAATACTTAATGAGTTAATTTACTGAGGCTTCTAGTCCTACAAATGAATCCATTCAGTTATTATTATTGTTCCCTTGGGTTCCTAGTGGAACATAGGGCTTCAACTGCACCTCTCCACTTGCTTCTGTCTTCTGCCCTACTTTTCACCTGCATCCATGTTAGTCCATACTGTTTCAACTACTCTTCACACGATCTCCTCCATGTCACCCTTGGACGTCCCACTCGTCACTTCCCTTTCGGGTTCCACTCGAGTACTGGCTTGACGCGCGATGTCACCCAGCGGCCTCCTCAGCGAGTGTCCAATCCATCTCCACTTTCTCCTGCATATTTGTTGGGCGATTGGTTCTTGTTTTGTTTCTTCCCATAGTTTCTTGTTGGTTCTTGTTCTTCCCGGCCATCTGATCTTCAGTATAGAGGGAAGACAGTTGTTGATAAAAGTCTGCAACAGGCTGTTGGAAATATTCTTTGTGACCCTCCGCCAAGTTTCTGATCCGTATAGAAGAACTGACTGACTTGACGTTTGTATTGAAAATCGGAATTTTGTTGTTGATGCTGAGTGAGGAAGATTTCCAGATTGGTTTCAGGTTAATGAATGTGTTTCTCACCTTCCCGATTCTCGATTTGACATCCTCGTCCGTTCCTCCTGTAGTTGAGACAATGCTCTCTAGATGATAAGTGAATGAATTACCTGATGGTGATTGGTGCTGGATGTTGCTGCTGCCTAGATTACTAGCTCGCTAGTTTTCTAGCCGGTCCCAAGCCCGGATAAAGAGGGAGGGTTGGGGCGTGGTGCTAGCAACTCCACCCCCAAAACTTAACCAAATTGCTACAGAAACTTCAACGCATAAATATATTAAAAATCCATTCAGTTACTTAGTGTATATTCAGTCATATAGGATAGACATGTATATTTCAGTATTAACTGGTTAGAGTCAATTACATCTTTTCTTCATTGCTATGCATTCCTAATAGAATATAAGGCTTGCCGCTTAAGCTTTAAAGTTTCAATAACAATGGGATCTTTTTGATGAGATGTAAGGTTGGTAGCCCCTAATAACCTGGCTAACCACCTATCACATCAGCAAGGTTTAAGACTGTATCGAAAGGGAATCCATGCAAGGTCATGCATGAGGATTCCATTAATTGTACACAACTGATACTCATGAAAGAATTACATAATACTTCTTTGAAATCACAGATACATTTACATTTTTTATTCCTTCATAAATATTGAATTAAATATTCTAAGTGAACTATAGAAATGCACTTTATGTGCATAAGTTCGTAAAATATTGCTCTCTTTTTGTTTTTCCTGTCCTCTATAATAAAAAAAAAAGCCGAATAATTAATTACATCACACTCAATAAACTGGAAATAGTCATTGAATAAACTAATAAATAGCTAAGTACATAATAAGTTGAGTAAGTAAGGGGGATACATAAATGAGAACATATACAAATAAGAAAATAAAATGCACTTTCTATGAACAGAAATGAAAAAAAAAAACAGGACGAAACAGAACAAGAAAAAATGTTTAACGCTTTCTTAAAAATATTCCTATTGCGTCAAATCTTCTATATTAATACGTAAATAATTATTAGATTTGATTAGATATTGACTAAGTACAGAGTAACTTTAAAAAAAATCCTATATAAAACAATCTTCATCAGTGAAATGAATATTTTGATAGCCTGCTTTATTTTTTATTGCAAAAATCAAATCAACACAAATTTAACAACACAATACAACATTTGAATGAAATATGTTTAGCATAAAACAATTGTTAATCATATTACTCCTATATTTAATTAATTTCTATCAATGCTTAGGAAATGTGATTTTTTTAACTGAAGAAAGCGGAAAATATCAACAACAAATACAACAACCTTTAGAATCTTACTACGGTGGTGGTGATGCTGCTACTTTAGCAGCAATTCTTGGTGTTGCTACTGTTGGTAATGATAAGTATGCTGCATATTATCCTGTGGAATCATATGATGTTGATTATGATGATTATGGTTTGAATAGTGGTGTAGGTGAAGCTATCACATCTACGGACTATCTTCCACCAGTTGAATATCAAGCTTATAGCAATGATGGTAATTTATACTATGTACCAGTTGTATATGGCAGTCAATATAGCGATTATGTGAATGAAGATAATGATTATGAAGATTATACACCACAAGTATACCAAACAGTACAATCAGAATATTATCCATATCAAGGAGAAGAATCCTACACACCAGAAAGATACGAGATTGTGAATTCTGGACAGGAAGAATATACACCTGAAGTATACTTGGCTGGAAATTCTGAGTATTATCGTATCCAAATCACAGAGAAGAATCCTACACACCAGAAGTATACTTGGCTGAAAATTCTGAGTATTATACATATCCACAAGAAGAATTATACACACCAGAAAGATATGAGGTTGTGAATTCCGAGCAGGAAGAATATACACCAGAAGTACACTTGGCTGGAAATTCTGAGTATTATACGTATCCAAATCACAGAGAAGAATCCTATACACCAGAAGTATACAAAACTGTATATCCTAAGAATTATCCAATACGCAAACATGAGAAATATACACCCCCTGAATATGAAGTTGAAAATGTTGAATATTATCCAAAACACAAACATGAAGAATATAAACCAGAAGTGTATGTCGATGAAGATGATAAATATCACTTGAGACACAGACCTGAAGAATACAATTCAGAGGTATACAGAAGAAGAAACAACATTCCTCACCACAGACCAGATGAACATGAGAAGGATAAACCAGAGGTGTATGAAACTGAACGCGTTGAATATTATCCAAAACATGATCATAAAATCCACAAACCAGAGGTATATGAAGACAAATCTTTCGAATATCACCCAAGTCATCATCATGAAAAGTATGTACCAAAAGTATATGAAACTAAACACATTAAACATTACCCAAATCATGAACACAAAGGCCATAGACGAGAGGTATATGAAACTAAGACCAATGACTATTATCCCAAACATGAATATGATAATTATAAACCAAAGGTATATGAAGCTAAAGTCACAGAGTACTATCCACGCTATGAACATGACAAGTACAAACAAAGTGTTGCAGACAAACACACTATACATCATAAACCTATAAACCTACGTAGTAGTCTAGGCAAACCCCTAAACTATAAAAATTATTATGAACATGAAGCACAACCAGATTATAATTACGCTGAATACCATCATAAGCCCGCTGAAAAGGAACCATATCAAAATGAAAATCATCAACCAGATTACTCCAACTTACCAATAGCCTCGAATAAACATCAAAAGTATGTACCACATAAAGTAGGCGATTTGCATGATTATGTACCCATAGATGATAAACTCTATGTGATTCATCCAAAAAGTTTAAACAACGAAGAATATACAGTGGAAACAGTCACTGCTAAGCCTAATGATTATCTCCATCAACCATCGATAAGGTATACAGCACAGAAAAAAGAAAATGGTTACTTCAAAAATATCTATCCAAAGATGTCTGCACGTTATCAAGCCTATACACAATCATCACAGAATGACAAAAAGCCGCATTATCCATCTTCTAAATCTACACAGCACTACTATCCTCAGCAGAATAAACCTGTCGCCTACAGTGTTGTTAACAAGTATCAAGTGAAATCGAAACCATTGGAGAGGTACTATGGATCTTTCTCACCAAAAAGTCTATTTCAATTCGGTGATGCAGAAAAATCTAAAGATTATCTAGAAGTTATTTCATATCATCATAGTGCACATCAAGGACCAAAAGGTAAAATTAAAAATTATTCACATTATGATATTTATGGTCGATTAATTGTTCAAGGTAAGACAATATTTGATAAAAAACCCGGATCGAAACACAAAGCTCACAATTATCCATATAATCATCATAATAATAACAATAAAAATGTTTATATCCCACAATATAATAATAATCAAGATTTAAATAAGAAATATATAAATCACTATGCCTATACAAAAGGCGGAGTACACAAGTAGTATCCTGATGACAATAATAATAATAAACATGCATATTACAGAGGTGGTAATGGTCAGATGGATAATAAAATATGATAAAATTCGCTGTAATTTTGTTCTTTATTAATAATAAAATAAAATTTTAACAAATATTGTATGTACATATATTGTGCTATGCTATTTCTATTCCTTTAGATAATTTTGATGATTATTAATCTATGAGAAATAGATGTCTGTTATGTAAGAGATATTCCGTAGGAATTTTGTCTGCAGTTATGATTATTGTTGTTCTAAATCTCTAAAGACAGTTAACACAAACAGGAGTACTTATAGCTTGGTGGGGAATTAGAATGAACACTAATGGAATTAGAAATTTTAAATAGATATTAAGTATTATTCGATCAACTGATGTATATTTTGATGATATTAGATAGTTGGAGGCAATCGGCCACAGGAAGCCTTAGACTTAGGTTTCGTGCTAGTTGGCACTCGTCAGCAAGGTGTATCTGCAACCTTGAAGGAACTCATGTCCCTGCTACTGAGATTCGAACCCGCGTCACCCAGTGCTGCAGTCAGTCAGAGACGTTACCACTGAGCTATTTGAGCTCGCGATTGACCTCCTATAGGACTGTAGTGGATATTTTGATTGGACACTAGTAAGTAGTGTCATGTGTCTAGTCCTTTTTTAGTGCAGACTGAATTCTATCAGTCAGGTTTGCAAAGTGGCCACCATTCTAGGTAGATCGCCATCACGATGCAAATTGATTTGATGATATTAGGTAGTTGGAGGCAATCGGCAGGAAGCCTTGGACCTAGGTTTCGTGCTAGTTGGCACTCGTCAGTATGTAAGCCATTTGGCGACACATAGTGTAGCGTAAGAATAAATAAGGGTTGAAAGTGAACTGTAGGCTGGCGGTACAAAACATGTTGCTAAGTCATTCAAAAGCAAAGTGATTATAAGTGAATTAGAATTAGGGCGCATTCATTCATAATGGCAGAATGTCTGTCAGCCACAGATAAGGTCGAGGTTTGACTCGTGGCTGACACACACACCTAGCCAGTAGTAAGCCTGGAAAAGAAGGAAGGTTTGACGTGAGGTTAACAATGCCACTTAAAAAGAACACCATCCCTACTAAAACTTCAATATTTAAGGAAGGGCCTTTGAGGCAAGAAATGGAAAAAAGTCTAATTTATTTGAATAACCTAACAGCATGTCCTATATCATCGGCCGAAAGTGTGACTTCTATCAAGAATACTGTTCGCAATGCATTAACGGTTCAAATGGAAAGATAGAAGAAGAAACAGTTGTTGAAATGCTCACATCCAGACAAAACCACAAAGTAGCACGGGATAAAGCTAAATTTTAAAGAGCTACTAGTTTAGTAACACATCAACTGAGAAATATGATAAACTCTTTAACGGGACACAAATGAAGCATTACAGATCTCGAATATGCGAAATTCGGTAGCAAATAGAATCAAAGAACTTGAAACAGTTCAAATCTAGAAATATATACTACTACTCGACATGAGTAGTTGGACACTACTTATAGTAAAATAAGTAGTATATATCCTGTTTCGAACAGTACGTGATTTCTTGTAACTATTTACAGCTGTCAAGCAAGACACACATAGTGATCTGAATATTTTAGATCTCCAAAAGAAATGATGATGACATTTCATGTAAAAAAGTGTAATTTGCAAATGGTGAGGTGCAGAAGTTACATACTGAATGGTGCAGCTCCATTGATAGATATTACTGTAGAGAATAAATTGTCTTTGAAATTCCAAAGTATAAATAAAGTCCCCTCACTGTTTATTAGACCGAATGTATTTTGCGTATAATTAAACCATTCTAGAATAATGTAGTCCGTCTTTTGGATTAAAATTCTTGAGAGTAACAAGTAGTGATTCATGTAGTGTAATCAAGCCACTGCGAAAAATTCTAAATAGTATCTTTTGTATTCCTGACACAGACATTATCTATTACGCTACTGTGAACATATTGACTTGTAAGATTCAATCGACAAATACAGACCAGATCATTATACTAGGTAAAATTCGATACATTGCTATTCTCTGAATGCTTTCACACCGATAGTTTGAGTAAGGATGGAAGAAGAAAGACATTTTTATATACCTATCAGTCGATTACTCGTATAAATTACGTCATCATTACACACAAAAAATCCCGAATCCCTTGCGTATCCTCAATAATAATTTCCCCTAGCAGAAACTGAACGGCGTTACTAATTAAACACGCTAACTTGTAGGGAAATATGCAGTTAGGCTTTCTTTGCAACAGTTTCTAATTCTAATTAAGGATCTGCGTATAGACGTCATGTTGGCCCTTTGAATGAGACCCGAATAGGCAGCTGTAGGGTTAGGCGTCCGAAGGTGACATGGAGGATATCATATGAAGAGGAAATTAGAGATTGGGGGCAGTTATGTGCCATTCTGAAAGTGATAGCAGAGAACAGAGTGCAACTGAAATATGCCTATGGAGCCCAATGTTCTACTCGGAATGCAAGAAATGAATAACAATACGTACGTGACGTGTGCTACCGACAAGTTTTATCAGCAGTATACAGAGGCAGATTGATTGGGGACGGCCGAAATTGAAAGTAACATTTTATGTCAATGGCTGTAGAGTTTACGTCGTGGTCAGGAGATAATCTCATTAGACAACTTGCTCAGTCTTGGGCCAATTGCCAACCGGTCGGTCGGTTTTCGACATAGAACTTTGCACATATGTGCGGCAGTTCAAGTCGCCACACTCCATGTAGCACACAAAGCAAGAGAAGAAAGTAGGAGAAATGCATATTAGAGACAGTAAACAAAGGAATAGTATTAACGAAGAACAAGATAGTTTCATTGGAAATCATAAGTCACAAGGAGTGGATGCATCTGCGCCAGCCATTGACAACGATTTTGAGCCATGTCACTAATTGTTTCCAACCATTGGTTTTTACCGTTCCCAACCAGTCAGGAAGTCTACATCTCCCTACGTGGCCTAGACTAACTGTTGTAGATTTCATTGACTGGTGCCATGTTTTCGTTTGACCACCATGTGCTAGCTCTTTTCCAGCCTGGCCCTATATCAGCTAACATTGCCCATTGTCGAGGAAGGCGATGACTAGGCATGCCTAACACATGTCCTAATCATTTCAGTCGATGTACTTTCACAGCCTCGTCGATTGATTTCCCCTCTTGACCTAGCACTCGACGCCTAACCTCAACATTGCTCACCTTACTGTACCACTTCACGCGGCAGATAGAACGCAGACACCTATGATCGAAGACAGCTAATCTTTTCATGTCTTCTGCTCTCAATGGCCAGGTCTCACAGCCATAAAGGAGGACGGAGCGGACTGTTGAGCAGTACACTCGCTCTTTGGTCGATAGTCGGATATCATGTCTACGCCAGAGACAGTGTAAAATGGCATATGCGAAATTGCTAACCAAACATTCTTAGCCACATCAAAATTCGGTTGGGTCATAGGAGAATACATTTTTCTAATTGCCAACCAATCAGAACAATTTATTCTCCTATGACCCAACCGAATTTTGATGTGGCTAAGAATGTTTAAATATTATGTTTTTCCATAATAAAGGTCGGTTACCAAATCTCTTATATTCTCCCGTTACATGTATAATAACTAGAACTTCATTGACGACCCATCGTCTACTAACCCTCCATTAGCTTGGACTGAATATTCATTACCTCATGAGTAGTTCATTACTAGACCATCTGTTATTTATTTCATAGAAAACCAGAAAGTACTGGATAGCTGTTTTGCCCTATTCTAGGACTCATCGGTAGTGCTCACCCGACCCCACCAGGGATCATACCCAAAACCTTCAGGCTATGAAGTCAGCTCAATGTCCGATTAAGCCACTTGGGCCGAAATTCGATTGCTTATCAATTCATGATATAGCGCTACCGCCAGTTGGTGATCCTCTAACTGATATTAGGTTTGTGATAAAATCTACATTGGGAAATTAATCCAAATTCATGCATAACTCATCATTTAAATACATTTCATTCATAAGTGTCTTTGTTAACGTGAAATAAATACCTTGGCAATTATGAAAGGTCATAATTCAAATCATTTATGATATGACGCCTACTTTTTAAAATCTATTAAACTATTAACGTTTTTTGGTGGAAAAACAAGGCTTAAAAATTCTAAACGTTTGGCATATTTTAAGCTGGAAATAAGTCACAATTATTGATATGGTTGACTATCACATATTGGATCATAGGTGTCTGCGTTCTATCTCCCGTGTGAAGTGGTATAATAAGGTGAGCAATATTGAGGTTAGGCATCGGTCGAGTGCTAGGTAAGGAGGGGAAATCAATCGACGAGGCTGTGAAATTACATCGACTGAGATGGTTAGGACATGTGTTACGTATGCCTAGTCATCGCCTTCCTCGACAACGGGCTATGTTAGCTGATATAGGGTCAGGCTGGAAAAGAGCTAGCAGGTGGTCAAACCAAAACATGGCACCAGTCAATGAAATCTACAACAGTTAGTCTAGGCCACGTAGGAAGGTGTAGACTTCCTGACTGGTTGGGAACGGTAAAAACCAATGGTTGGAAACAATTGGTGACATGGCTCAAAATCGTTCTCAATGGCTGGCGCAGATGCATCCACTCCTTGTGACTTATGATTTCCAATGAAACTGTTTTGTTCTTCGTTATTACTATTCCTTTGTTTACTGTCTCTAATATGCATTTCTCCTACTTTCTTCTCTTGCTTTGTGTGCTACATGGAGTGTGGCGACTTGAACTGCCGCACATATGTGCAAAGTTCTATGTCGAAAACAGACAGACAGACATATTGGAAGAATAACTATCCTACAGTGAATGGCATCACTGTCAGTTGGATGAATTTAACCGGCGAAATGTAAAAGTGACTGAACCAATTTTATTATTCCACACCGTATTTGGTACAACTATGGAATTTTCAGCATGCGATATCGGTAGCGCGAATTTAGCAAGCCGACCATTGATATCAGGTGTGCGTCGGCCGATGGCCGAACTCCAGACCATGTGAATGGTCGGCGAGCTCCTAACCGCTGTGCCACCGAAGCACCAAAGAAAATGCTCTGTCCGAATACAGAGCTGGAAAAAATGAGATTAAAAACTCATTGTATTTTTCCACCTACGGAAATCTTTAGTAAAAGGCAAAAGATTTATCCGCATATGAGGAGACACCAGAGTTATGTTATCAAGCCTTCTCTAACTTATCTATGAATGTCTAAATCGAAATTACTGTAGACAATAAAATTTAGTCGAAAAATATCGAAGACTAAAAGACTATGATATATATATGGGCAAGGTAATATTTTTAAAAATGTATGTATATTAAAGTATAAAGCGATGAAACCAAGTGAAAAGCAGACAAATTATCTAGATTTTTACACAAGCTGCTGACACAAAACAGTAAACAAAAGAAGAGGAAGATGAAGCACCAACTAGATGATGATTCGTATATACCCACCCACCCCATCCTACTATCCAAAGGTTGTGAATATCCCCGAGACGACAAGAAAGACAAAGAGAAAACAACTAGAGGGACAAAATAAAGACTAATAATAATGAAACACTAACAAATCTCTCAGTATTCTGTCCACTTTATTATTGTTATTATCATCATTAACATTGATGGAATCATCAGTGAGCAAGAACAGGTAAATGATGACAAACAGAATGAGAAAGTGAAGACGGTGAGTGGGTCGGTCACAAGAAGGTGTCAGTAATACTCGTTAAATTAAAAGCATCAACAATGTAAATATAATGTGTGAATACATTTCAGAGACAGCATAGTATAATCATAATAATAACTTATGAAGTAGAAATAAGGCAAACAATAATAGACGATATACACACAGTGAAAGAAGAAGCATTCCATGGAATTATTCATGCAAAAACATAAATTAAATAATAATAACAATAATATTAGTAGTATTAATAACCCTGTAGAATATTTATTATTCATTTATTGTATCAAATAAAACTTGTAAAGAAAAACGATGGAAAGTTAGCAGCACAGACTGACTAACTAATTCAACAAGAGAACATCAGTAATCGATCATTCAACTCATCGAATAAACGTATCTCTAGTTAACACTGAAGAAGAAGACGAAGGAAATTAACTACAAAGACAACAACTGTCAAATATGAAAGCAACGACAAAAAAGAAGAAAAAGAACACCAAATATGGATAAACGTACATTTAGAAATTAAGCAACAAACAAAGAGAAAAAAATCAAAATAACAGCCTCAGTTTATTTATTGAATCATTGAGAAAAAACAAATTTAGCTCATGCACATCAAAGAAAACTGTCGTCGAATAATATTACAACACAACTGATCTTCAACAACAAAAAAAAACGCTAATGGGTATTCTTCTTTAATAATAATAAAACAAAAATGTAATCATAGAAAATAATCAATTACGTAGGCGATTTTTGTTGATAATATAAAAACGAATATAAACCGGGAGAGAAAACAATTAATATAATAATCAAACTATACAAAGCTGAGAGGAGATTAAAATTACTCTTATTATTATTATTAGTATTATCATTAACTGGAATAAGAAGAGGGAAATAAGACAACTAGCAAAGTGTAATTTAACACAGTTTACGAGAGAGAAAAAACACAATGACTAGATAAACAGTTCAGAGTATGACTGACAATAAGAAGAGAAATAGTGTTATAACAAGGCAGCAGTATATATGCCAAAGTGAAAGAAGGCATCGTCTAACATCGTCTAACTATTCCTCTTGCTCTCTCACTTTCTCTTTCACTTTGTAAATCATTATTATAAGCACAAGAATTTAATTCTATGATGAGATCAAACTAACTTAGATTACAATGAATGTATGATACAGAAAAAAAAGAGAAAGAGAACATTATGAACTAAACAGTGGAATAGACTAACACATTCAAACTATTAAAAGCTAGAGAGTGAGTACACATTAAATAGATGAACAGGAAAAATTATTCCTCCTCCTCAATAAACTCGGATGATTCCAGAAAATTGAAAAGAAATAGAGAAAAGGGTCAAAGCCGAAGGGAAGAGGCATGCATGGAAACATACAGGAGAACATGAATAACTCAAGTTAATTAACTAACGTTAACGTATTACAGAATTTAAACAAAACCTGAAACAATATCTGAAAAGTGTATAATACATAATGATGACTGGGATTATATAAAACAAAGCTGAGTGGTAGTAGTAGTAATATTAGTGGAACAAAGATGTGTGTTTTGTCCTTATTAGAATGAAAAATAAGATAAATTACAAAATAGATAGAAAGAAAAACAAATAAACAAAAGAGCAAACAAAAGATCATATTTGTATTTTGTAGTAAATAAATAAATAAGTAAAGGCAATAAGTGTACATGAACTAGTTTTGTATACACCCACAGTTGTTTTTTGTTGTTGTTTCTTTTCTTCTCTATTATGATTGTTATTTCAGTTATTCTCAGAAAGCCGATTACGACGTGGATGTACTTCTGCTTGTAATGGTTCAGATATTAAACCTATAAAAGAAAAAAGAAAGAATAAAAACCATAAGCCAATTAGACACATGAGAAAATTATGCACATGATATAAAGAAGATGAATAGACGAATTTGTGTTTAACTAGCCGGAATATAAAATATGGTATATTTTTGCAGTGACATATTTATTATTATTATTCCCTTGGGTTCCTAGTGGAACATAGGGCTTCAACTGCACGTCTCCACTTGCTTCTGTCTTCTACTGTACTTTTCACCTGCGTCCATGTTAATCCATACTGTTTCAATTCCTCTTCACACGATCTCCTCCATGTCACCCTTGGACGTCCCACTCGCCACTTCCCTTTCGGGTTCCACTCAAGCATTGGCCTGACGCGCGATGTCACCCAGCGGTCTCCTCAGCGAGTGTCCAATCCATCTCCACTTTCTCCTGCATATTTGTTAGGCGATTGGTTCTTGTTTTTTTGTTCCATAGTTTCTTATAATAATAATGTAATTATTATTCTCTTAAGTTCCATTTGAAACATAGAGCTTCAACAGCACATCTCCACTTCATCCTGTTCTTTGCAGTCGTCTTTAGCTGGGCTCCACGAATGTCAATAAGCTATCATCTCCTCCTCACATGATCTCTTCCATGTCAACCACGGATGCCTAACTCGCCGTTCCCCATTCGGGTTCCACTCAGCGGCATCTTCAGTGTGTTTTAGATCCATCACCATTTTTTTAGTATATTTATTTTGGGCAACAAGGTTCTTGGTTAGTTCGTTATCAGAGCTCCTTCCTGGCCAGCCATCTGATCTTCAGTATGGAGCTAAGTCAGCTGCTGATAAAAGTATGCAACAGGCCATTGGAAATGCCTTTGGTGACAGGTGAAATCTCTGAAGAACTAACTTGACATTAGTATTTAAAATCCGAATTTTGTTCTTGATGTCGAGTGCAGCAGATTTTTACACTGATTTCACACTAATGGTGGTCTGTCTTGCCTTTCCAATTCCGCCTTTGACATCCTCATTCGTGCTGTATGTAGTTGGGACGATGCTGTCTGGGTGATAAGTGAAAGCAGTGACCTCGTTCATATTTCTTCCTCTGATAGCAATTAGTGTTTGTTGTTGTAGGTTGATGGATATCTTCATCGCCTTTACGCTTTGTCTTTTCCGCCCACTTGTTGGTTTTCCTCTGTTGATTTTCGACCTTGCGTAACATTAGATATAAATCCAAATCTTCTACAGTCTTCTCGTCTGTCTAACATATTCCTATCTTCTCACTCCTCATGGCCTGCTGCTGCATGATCCAGTTCACCATAATCAGGAATATCATCGTTGGGGTAGCAGACACCCTTTTCTTACTCCTCAAACTTATAAACATAACCGGAATTAATAATGTACAAATAAACTATATAGAATAACTGGGATTAACATATTTACATGAAACAGAACAAATGAAAGAAAAGACCGAATTCATGAACAGATAACTGGTCAATTTATTTCAAAACTTGACATAAAGATAGCTAGTAGTTAGCCTTTAGTTACAGACCTACAAGAATTTCTTTATTATACTGATCATTCCATGAAGTTATCTTGTATTATTAATCAAACCAAATACCAAAAAGTTAAACATCAAAAGTCTTATCTACGAATATTTGACTTTTGAAGAGCACTTTAAGTTTTATAGCAGTGAAAGTCTTCACAGAAACTATTTACAAGTATAATTAAATTCTATCTCATTCTAATTATCTTTATATGAGGAAAGTAAAGTTTTGTACTTATAACACAGAATCTGAAGAAGTGTGCTTTTTCCTGTACTTTCTGATAAGTTACGAAGTCAGGCTAAGGAATAATCGATGAGAAAGTGAAAACGCTACATGCTCTTGTGGTGATAGCTGGCTGCTAGCCAAAATGGGTAGACAGTAATTTAAATCAATGTTTACGTCCCCAATATTGGTCGTGAGAAAAATAACAAAAACAAAGACTGATTAAACAACCAATCACAGCAGACTTTGCGTAGGCGGATACAATTTGCAGATAGATAATCTGAACTTCAATAAACAGCTACAAAGAGATGAACGATTAACGTTCAGCGAGAAACCACCAATCAGAAGACTGTGTTTGTTTGCTTACAATAATCTATAATAATGTACATGAAAATATATAAATGTGTTGATTTCCTAAATAAACGATCTGTTGCCTGGCCCTTGTCTTCTGTTGTTACACTGTTACACAACAGTATCATGTAGATGGCTATACCAACATAAAAGCGATGTGTGTGTGTGTGGTCTTCTATGCATTCTGGAGGACAAAAACTGTACGCCATAGCACTATTGAACAGACACTCCCCTCCGTATGTTGCTAGGGAATGTCGATTAGATATTATCATCGTCATTTTTATCATTGTGAAAATACACTCCTAATTTTCCAAGAATTATTAAATTAACACCATGTAATAATCACGCGCTGTGCATTGTGGTTCAGCGGTAGAATACCCGCCAACCACGCATGTGGTCTCGGGTTCGAGTCGCACGACGACCTAAACTTCGCTTAACTGGTAGTAAGTCTGGTAACGAGGATGATGGGTGCAGTGTGAGGCTAGCAACCTCAGCTAGCGAAAACAGAACCACTGCTAATAAAACTTCAAAGCTCAAGCTTGGAGCCTTATGTTCCACTCGGAATGCAAAGCAGTAAAATAATAATTAATAATCACTGCGACTAATACACATTTACATACAAAATGCAGAGTCTTCAGAACACCTTGAGCTGCAATCTACGAATGTTTGACATGCGATTCGCTCCCGTCAAATGTAAGATGATCTTACAGGATTGGACTACACTGACTCCTAGTTTAGAAATAGGGAGCGAAGTGGTAGAGCACGATGACCACTTCACTTATTTAGGAAGTACCATCAGCCCCAACGAGTTGATCTCCGGCGAAATCTCAGCACGGATACAAAGGGCTAGTTTCGCATATGCCACTTTACGCCGTCTCTGGCGGAGACGTGATATCCAACTATCGACCGAAGGGCGTGTGTACTGCTCATCAGTCCGCTTCATCCTCCTTTATGGTTGTGAGACCTGGCCATTGAGAGTGGAAGACATGGAAAGATTAGCTGTCTTCGATCATAGGTGTCTGCGTTCTATCTCCCGTGTGAAGTGGTATAGTAAGGTGAGCAATATTGAGGTTAGGCGTCGAGTGCTAGGTAAGGAGGGGAAATCAATCGACGATACTGTGGAATTACTCCGACTGAGATGGTTAGGACATGTGTTACACATGCCCAGCCTAGTCATCGCCTTCCTCGACAACGGGCTATGTTAGCTGATATAGGGTCAGGCTGGAAAAGAGCTAGCGGCGGTCAAACCAAAACATGGCACCAGTCAATAAAATCTACAACAGTTAGTTTAGGCCACGTAGGAAGGTGTAGACTTCCAGACTGGTTGGGGTCCTCTGGACGGTAAAAACCAATGGTTGGAAACAATTGGTGACATGGCTCAAAATCGTTCTCAGTGGCTGGCACAGATGCATCCACTCCTTGTGACTTATGATTTCCAATGAAACTGTTTCGTTCTCCGTTATTACTACTCCTCTGTCTCACACCTCTGTTTACTGTCTCTAATATGCATTTCTCCTACTTTCTTCTTTTGCTTTGTGTGCTACATGGAGTGTGGCGACTTGAACTGCCGCACATATGTGCAAAGTTCTATGTCAAAAACAGATAGACAGACACGTTTACATAATAAAAACACTGAATGTAAGTAAGTATGCATATGCGCTGGAATCTCACACCTCTCTAGGTTATTATGAGTTTCAGATTCATGACCAACTACTATGTGAAAATACATTGCCTGAATTGATGAGCGCTGTGTGCTATCCTTCTGTTATACCAAGTCTTTACTGTTAATAAAATATCCAAAAACAGCGTAACCAGTCGGTAAATTTCATCGAAAATGAATGTGACTCTTAACCGGCTGGGAATGATAATTCAATCAAACGAAGAGAAAAAAAAGGCAGTTACCTGCAAGAATCTCATCCATCATTCCATCACCCGTGATTTGTCTAGTACGATTTTTAAACCGTCGTTTAGCTAATCTGGCCTCTTGAGCCAAACGTTTCTAAAATTAAAAATAAATTCATTAATACATATACATACATATAGGCAAATTAACAAGTAAATAAATCCTGATGAGTAAAATTAACAACAATAACAACAAAAAAAAACAAGAAAACAAACGCACCATTTAAGCTAAGAAGCCAGATTACTTGAATAAAAAGCATGAATTATTTGCGCAAATCATTAAAAAAAAACAATTTTTAACATGATAAAAAGAAATGAGAGAGAAAATTCAACCTTTTTTGGCAAAAAAAGCAACAATCTGCGATGAATTTAAACTATGCGCTTTAAAAACCTAGTTTAGCAAAATGAAATAAAAATACATTTTGTAATAAAAAAATTATGTTACTTATAAGTATGCTGAGCAAAATAAAGAAAATGTTATATACTACTACTACTGAATGGTTGAAACGAGTAGTAGCTGGATGCCTCCACACAACGCGCCCCCGCACATTGACCAGATTGCGAATTTATTCGAAAATAAAGTATATTAACCAAAAAATATCCAGTAAAAGTTGTTACTACACCAAAATGAATGAGTAGAAGAGAGTAAACGATCTCATTCGTCTATTAAAATATAAGGCAAGAGATCTTTATATCAACATCAACTAACTTTCAGTCATTGATAAAAAGTAGCATAAACAGAATCAAGTATAAACTTAATGAGAACAGGAATATATCTTTTTGAACTGAAAACCCAGTAAAACAAAACAAGTGCTTGAGATATATTGATTAGACACCGGGATCATTAGTTTTAGAGGTAGAGTATAATTTAAAAAATTTAGTATTGATTGCTTTAACCCACAGAAATATCCAATAACATATTAGAAAGTGAATAAACGATGGACGTTCAACAAAATGCTTCTCTTTGCTAGATTTTAATTCTTCTAGATGGTAAATAAGAGGATAACTGTTCGTTGATGCAAAGCGTGGGAATCGAAGAAGCGCAAATTGATCCTTCCTATATGTTTGTTAAATGAATGCACCTGCATTATATATGAAACGAATATGAGTAATAAACTGTATTCAAAATTACCAACCAGTTATTAACATAGTATTACTGAGTTGTATCAAATTTTTTTTCCTTCACGTTCCCAACTGGAACATAGGGCTTCAAGCTAGTGGCTTGAAGTTTCTGTAGCAATGTTTATTTAACAGGATGGGGTTGCTAGCCTCATGCCCAACCCTTCCTCTACTAACATTATTTCTGGCCTAGCGAGGTGAAGGAGTGCGTCGACCGGGGACTGAACCCCAGCGTCCAAACCGCTATGCCACCAACGCACAAATAAAGTTATCTAATTTGGAATCCATGATGGTATACCTACTAGGACTCTAATTTAAAGTGTGGTTCATCTAGCCAATGAATTTGAAGAACTCCATTAGTGCAACTGATATGACTTATTATTACTTATTCACCCAATTTGGTATATTATACATAGTGACAGGAGAGCAAAAGTATGAGTGTAAAGTAACGGGGAGCAAACAATCAGGAGTCCATTTTCCACTATGCATACATACTAAGGAAAAAACAGCAACAATAAGGTGAATTTTTGTCTTTTTCAATATCGCTTCGATAGATTAAAATTATAGAGAATTGATGTACATGAATGAAATTTTTTTAATAAGAGTATCAGTGTCGTAAATTGGTATGTAGTTGGACTTTAGGCCTTGTTTGATTCTTAACCGATGTACTCTTAAACATCATCTAGTTCACTACCGGTAAGTTATAAGTCTGGAAAAATTGGGAAGGTTGCGCGTGAAGCTAGTAACTCTATCTTGTGAAAAATAATACCACCACCATGAAAACTTCAAAGAACAATACACGGAACGCGAAGGGATGAAGAGAAGTGAGGAGCGTTACAGTATTCGCAAGAGTGTTAACAACAGTCTAAATTAGTCAGAAGATCACAAGTATGAATTCACAGCATCTGCTCTAGAGAATAAAAGCACTAAAGCACTTAAACCAAACATATAATAATTATTATCATTATTCCCTTGGGTTCCTAGTGGAACATAAAGCTTCAACAACACATCTCCACTTTGTTTTATTGTCTGCTGTCCTCTTCAGCGCATAATCTCTCATATCCTCCTCCCCACACGATCTCCTCCATGTCACCCTCGCAGCGATGACCTACCCATCGCTTCCCGTTGGGATTCCACTAGAGTGATGGCATGCACTCCACGCGATGTCATTCGAAGGTTTCATCAATATATGCCTGATCCATTTCCATTTTCTCCTACATTTATGTTGAGCGATCGCCTCTTGGTTGGTTTGTTGCCTAAGTTTCTGACAGGCTGGCCATTTGATCTTCTGTATGGAGCCAGTGAAGGCAGCTGTTGATAAAAGTCTGTCACTCGTTAGAAATTCTTTTCATGACATGCTGGCCAAGTTTCTGACCCGTACAGAAGGACTGACTGACTTCACATTTGTGTTGAAAATCCCAATCTTGTTCTTTATTCTGCATAGTGCAGAAGATTTCCAAACCGATTTCAGATTGATGGACGTGCATCTTGCCTTTCCGATTCTGACTAGCTTTGATATCTTCATCTGTTCTGCCAGCTGTGGTTGAAACGATGCTTCCTAGATAGGTGAAGGAAGTAACCTCTGTCAAATCTCTCCCGTTGATGGGGATTGGTGCTGTTTGTTGTCGCTGTTGGTTGGTTATCTTCATCACCTCCGTCTTCTCTCTGTTCACCTTCAGTCTTTTCTTCGCTGCCTACCTCTTCAGCCTGAAGATCTTCAAGTTTGTGTGAAATTAAATCAAAATCCAGATCTTCTAGAGTCTTCTTATCGGTGGTCAAGCGTATTCCTGTCTTCTCACTCTCGACACAGTCTTCCACATAATCCAGCCCACCACAATTAAGAATATCATCGGTGATAATAGATAACCCTGTCCAACTCCTGTATTCACTTTGAACGCCTCGCTGAGTTTTCCGCTGTGGATCACCTGACATGTGGCATTGTCATATAGCTGTTGAATGTGGTTGATAAATATTTGGGCACTGTACACCATAGTGTTAAATTAGTTTCCAAATTACTTCTCAGTCAACGCTGCACTGTCGAAGGACTTTTTGAATTCGATGAAACTGAGACAGAGAGAGATTTGACTGCCATTCCATGCTTTGTTTTGTGATGATGTGTAGAGCTGCAATTTGATCAGCACATGATTTGCCTTTCCTGAATCCAGCTTGTTCTGGTGTGCAAAAGCATTATTGTATGCCTGTTCTTGCAGAGACCCAAGGCATCCTTTTTTGTCAGCTTGACAAGGCAGCCTTTCAAACATATGATAAGCTGATGATATATGCATCACAAATAGAACTGACAAATCTATGCATTGAAATATAACAAGAAACACATAATACTTTCGTGAGTATGAACTTATAAATAGGTACAAAACTATAAAAAAAGTATCAAACAATATCAACTTAGTAGACTATACAAATTCGTTTTGTAAAACCTTATTGGTAGTCTTGAAATGTTAAACGTAATTTCAACAAATAAAATCTGCACGTAGTAATTAATACTAATACTGCATATATTGATAAAAAGATATGATACATTTTAAGCCTTTACATTCAAAGATTTAATGAGTTCAACATTTCTAATAGTTTAATTCCGCTACACTAAATATGACCGAATACATGAAAGAGACACTGAAAATGACTAAAAACATTTTCTGCTTATAAAATAAAACTGAAGTTAGCCACCAATGATAGATCACACCTCTGATTGGACACTAGTTATTAACAAGTGTAATGTGTATAGTCATTTGTTTGGTGCAGTCTGCACCACTGACTATTGTCCAATCAAAGTATCTAATACAGTGCTACAGGTGGTTAATCGCAAGTTTGAATAGCTCAGTGATAGTGTCTCTGACTGGAGCACTTGGTGACGCGGGTTCGAATCTCAGAAGGGATATGAGTTCCTCCAAGGTTGCAGATACGCCTTGCTGACTCGTGAGTGTCAATTAGCACGAAACCTAAGTCCAAGGCTTCCAGCCGATCGCTTCCAATCTTCTAATATCAACAGATCACATTTCTATACTGCATTGTTGATTATAGCCATTAAGTTATTCCTGCTTGATAAATTTTATTTGAAAAGTAGGTATCACAATGAAGATGAACTTTCTTATAACCAGTGAGAAATGCCAATCTACGTATAAACATTTAACAGCTATTGTGTGTATTTTATTCACAATATTCAAAACCAAGAAGAAAACCTCACAAGAATGGAATGCAAATAAAATATGTGCTGCGATTCATACAAAAGACAGTGAAATACGTAGACTGGAGCTCAATGAAGTCGGTTAAAGACAACAAAGCGCTAAAAACTACGCTCAAAATAAGGCTGACTACTTAAAACACTGATTCATTTTCACAGCTTCACAGACGACGTCAATTAAAAGAAAATTTAATTGACACCTTTGAGCTCCTTTCGATTACAAAATAATGTTTCCGTAGAATTACTAGTTGGTAAGAGGCGAGATAGCTAGTGTATACATTAGTAGTATTCCAAGACCCTATATGCATTAAAAGATACTATAACATCGTCTGGCTTTTCTCAACATTTACTTCTTACGTGGGGTTCGGAAGAGATCATGGCTGGGAATGCCTCTGAACTAATATCAAATCACAGTCAGATCAGCCACATTAACTTCGTTGCTAATCTTATTATTTTTTTCAAACCAGTTTTTATTCAGCTGTAACCGTTAATTTTGAGTTAAACTTTGTACTACTCATAATTGGTAAGTAGCATGTTTTCATTGTCACTTAATATCCTTCATCATTTTTATTGCCTTTATGTTAACGTCCATTCTGTCTTATCAAAATCGCATGATTGGACTGTACTTCCTGTTTATGCTTGTTTGATGACCTACGTTCTTATGAACTTTATTTAATCTATGCCTTCTATGATACATATTTATATTCGTAAGTTTTTCACCATGAAATAGAAGGGCTGTTCATATTGTTGACGCATGTTTTTGAAAATACTTTGAACTCTGATAAGCCAAAACATTTCACAACTACGAATATGTAATTTTTTACTTATTATGAGGGGAAATTTTATGCAGAAAAAATTCAGTAGGATCCATTAACACTAGAAATAATCCAATTGATGTTATTTCGTAGATAGGGACTAGCTGTGTAATCCAAAGTGCTCATTTCGCCCTATTTAGGAATCATCATCTGAAGTGTACCTGTTGAGTATGAGTCTCAGTAGAGAACGCCGTCACTCAAAGAAAAATGCAGATACATCAAACTGACGACTTTTAAATAGGGTGAAATGCACATCCGGGATTTCACAGCTAGTCCCTATCCACCAAATAACATCGTGTTAATTCTCAGACACTATCGATGCGTCCGTACTAGGAGCACATATGTCAACCGAGACCGAATACTTCGGTCCAGTATAACCAATCAACGCAAAATACGCAAATAATGTCGACAAAAAATTCAATCCTCAATTTAGTCAACCAGTGTGAGCAAATCAGAAAGGCATTAAAAGTAAAAATGACCCAATGAAGAGAGAGGTAAGAAAGCTGAAAAGCACAGGAGAAACATAGACACTAACCCACCCACCAGTAGGATTACATGGTGATCATTCCTGAGTAATGAATAAAATTGGTTTATTGGAGAGATTGGATGCAAAGATAATTAGCTGCACTAGGAAGTTAGTTGGCTTTAAAAGGAAAAAGACACCTCGTCTTTTCAATAAATAACCCACTAGAAATCTACAATTTTATTTTAAAAAATATTAGAATTTAGATGAATGCTCCTCTAAAGAAGATCAGAACTAAATTAAGAAAACAAAAACAAAATGAATTACCTCATTGACATAAATTATGCAATACTAAAGGAATAAGGTTGGATTTTCTGAAAATGTACAAATATTGAGTCGTAAAACAACAACAATTTTGAAGTATTTTTCTTATCTAACTGGAGTTTAATGCAAACAAATAAAGTTACATACTGTTGATTGTAACAGATTCATTGGATGAAACTAGACACAAAAACAAATGGAATAGAAGTCGTGTATGCCACCGTTGAGTAGTAACACTATGCGCTAGGCCAGCCCTCGATTGGAGCCAGGTTGGGAAACGAGGAGTTGGTCATCCGAGAGTGATATTGAGAAGATCGTATGAGGAGGAAATGAAAGCTTATGGAAAGTGGTGGAACACGCTAAAAAGCTGAAGGGAACAGGGTGGAGCGGAGATGTGTTGTTGAAGCGCCATGTCTCACACGGAAACAAAGGAAATAATAATAACAATGTTGCAATTCACATCCACTTGCAAAATATCTAGTGGAAAATGTTGTAATACACACTACCTAAAGGAAATTAATTTTTCAACTGCCCTATTAAGTGGTGAGAATAAGTGGAACACTAATTTCACTAACCTTTTCTGCACTGCATTGAATAAAAATCATTTAGTGCAACAAAAAAGAATTCAGAGACCAGAATAAAAGTAGTTAATCCGCAGTCAATGATCGACTAAAGTCTTAGACAGAGTAAATTTTCAACAAAGACATCAAATGTAAGGAAACAAACAGAAAACATTAATACTCGAAAACACGCTACGTTCTACTCCTACAATTTTACCACACAGGGCTATAGTCTTTTCTTCGTGATATTATTTTCGAAACCAAGTATAGTGTGTCAGTACTCCATGTTACTAGTAGTAGTCAATGAAACTGCCTCGTAGCCCGAAGGTTCTGAGTGCCTATCAACCAATGAAGAGTCCCAAACTAAGACAAATAGTTATCCAGCACTTTCTGGCTTTTCAATGGTTTCCTAACTGATATATGTCTGTGATCAAGCCTGAAGCCAATCGAATCCCTGAAAACTAACACTTGAGGATAGTAATACCGCCAACAGTGATTTTCTGTGTTATGAGTTAAGGTAATCCAGCAATACTCTCGTGTGCCAGTGGTTTAATGTTAGGAAGCACGTGGTATGAGGTTCGATTCCCAGCTGGCGCACACTTTTACCTCCCATAGCCGATTATAAGTCCGGAAAAGGGAAGGTCGGGTGTGGGGCTAGTAACCCCACCCAGTAAATGAGATACTAATGATACTGGAATTTCAAATTTCAAGCTTTAGGACGCCAAGGAATGAAAAAACAGTACTACCTATATATATATGAAATGCGCTATTTGAATGCCAAATTCAAGACTTTATTTGAAACCGTTCGAAATAACAAACAAACAATAAAAGGCAATAACTGAACAATACAACAAGTCGAAAAAAACAAATGAAAGCAAGAAGAAAGATGTAACAAGTATTCCACCCATTATAATACTCACAAAGAATGAATACAGAGGCAATACAAAGTTATTATATTATATCAGTGATAGATAAGTTCCGAAAAATGTTCTACACATTTAGATGAGTGTAATGAAACCAACTTATAAGACACTGCTTTAAGAAAGGTTTAAATAAAACAGCATTTCGAATATATATATCGCTCTTCATATAGGAAATTTATAGAAGAGACATTTCTCGCCTTACACTAAAGAGTCTATAAAAGCAATTCAAACTCTCCAGGTTATGTGACCCAGTGTGTGTGTGTGTGTGTGTGTGTGTGTGTGTGTGTGTGTGTGTACGACTGCTAAAAGTTCAGATAAAACGTATGACAAAGTATGCAAAGCTTTTACACTTTGAAAACTTTGTCTGTCATTAAAAGTACGAAAGATTTGCCAAATCTTTATAAAATAAACTCAAACAATTCAACATTATAATAGCTGATTGACCAGCAAAGGAGTTTATACACCATGTATATAGGAAAAAGATGTCTTCACACTAAAGAGATAGATAGATAGCCATGGTAATAAAGAGTTTGATAAAAACGAGTTAACAAGCGACAATCAATAACTTAAAATTCAACGTTGTTTTTCCCCCACTTAAATCGTTAAAAGGAAAATCTCTCTTTATCTGCATTGGTTGCTGCTGCAATATAACTGAAACGCCATCAATGTTATGATAATTAATGCGAAAATCGGTAGTATTAAGCTTTTTTTATTATTATTATATATTTATGTTTACCAAACCAAAATTTGAACAGATTTTAAAAAAAAGATTAATATCAGTAGTAGTATTGGTAGTAGTATTTACAGAATTTGATGATGAAATGAGAACATGCACAGAAGAACAAATAACGTATTAAACAAACCTGTAATTCCAAAACAGGAATCTCCTAAATACAAATGCACATACAGCAGGGAATAAGAAGGATTAAAAGGCAGTATAGTAGTTATTAATGAACAACGAAAAGGGCGTGAGCCAACCAACCAACATTTCTAGTCATAATGACGATGATAATAATAATAATAATAAAGCAAGAAGTTATTCATTCAACTGTTGTGCGTATATACCCAACGGCTAAATTGAATCCTTCATCCCATTCGTCATTCAGTCTAGTTGTTAGATTTAAATTATATGTTAGGTGGTAGTGGTGGTTTGTTGATTAGAAATTGTCTACTTAATGTATCTAGTGTTTGGATAAGGAAGGAAGCGAAAGTTTATGTTGCGTAGTTTGTTGCATACTTGCTTCCCCCAGGAGAGATGACTATTGTAGTGTGTTCTGATTGGTCTGGCCTGGTCTAGATTCAACATAGAACTTGGCACCGAAGTGCTGCAGCGGTTCGAGTTGCCAAGTTCCATATTTGAATACACAAAGGTAGACAAGAAGATGAGAGTGAACAGAATCAATAGAGTTTTGACAAGTAAAAGAGTGGAACAGAATGAGTGATGGTAGAAAGGAATATGGAAGATTACAGAGACTGAATACATCTGCGTAAGCCATTGACAACGATTTTGAGCCATGTCACCTATTGTCTCCAGCCATTGATTCTTAGAGTCCCGAGGGCGGGCCCCAACCCGGAAGTTTGCATCTCCCTACCTGACTCAGTTTAACTGTCAGGGATTTCATGGATTGATGAGGTCATGTTCTTGTTTGGCCACCAATTACTCTTCTCCAACCTGCACCTATATCAGCTAGTAATGCCCGTCGGGGTGGGGGAGGCGATGGTTAGGCATGCGCAGCACGTCACCTAGCCATCTCAATCTATGTAACTTCATAGCCTCTTCGATTGATTTTCTCTCTTTGCCCAACACTCTACGCCTAACGTCAACATTACTCACCTAACGTGAGAAAGAGATCGTAGACATCTATGACCGAAAACAGTCAACCTTTTCATGTCTTCAACTCATATTGGCCGTGTTTCAGAGCCATAGAGAAGGACTGAGCGAACTGCTGAGCAGTACACAAGTCCCTTGGTTGATAGCCGGATGTGGCACCTACGCCAGAGATAGTGGTCCAGTTTGGTATTTTCTACATGAGGATGGTATTTTTGTGTGATGTATTTGTAAACATTCTAAGAATCAATGGCTGGAGTCAAATAGGTGACATGGCTCAAAATCGTTGTCAATGGCTTACGCAGATGTATTCAATCTCTGTAATCTTTCATATTCCTTTCTACCATTACTCATTCTGTTTCACTCTTATTATACTTGTCAAAACTCTATTGATTCTCTTCACTCTCATCTTCTTGTCTACCTTTGTGTGCTATTTGGAACGTGGCAACTCGAACTGCTGCAGCACTTCGGTGCCAAGTTCTATGCTGAATCCAGACAGACAGTGGTGGTTTTACACGTCAATACAAAGTAGTCATAGGATGGAATGAAAAATATAACATCAGCAGTTCTGTTTGTCCTTTAAACTACGTACGTGTTGCTAAAAATTGGTAGTATTCATACATAATTACTACCCTTTACAATTTCCAGCGCTATATATCAGTCTTGATTATATTGCATAGTCTTATCATTATTTACTCTAATATGAAAGTGAGAATATTCCTGGTTCATATTCTTCACAAGTACATACTTTACACAACAGAGAGATATGTAGTCAACAAATTTAAAAAGAAAACAGGTTAAAGAAAGTTATAATGCATACTGTGTACTACACAATGTATAGCGGTTACCATGTTAACTAATAGTGTAAATTCCATAGCGTAGAAGATTAAAGGAGCTCAAGACACAAGTATCATCTAGAGCAATGGAGAAGAGAGGGAATATGCTACTAACGAAACCAAACAAACCAGAACATCGACTACAAAACAGTCAACCAGTTTACACATAACTTCCTATCTGTAGTTGATTTCACTACCACCTATCTAACCTAAAACAACTTTAACCATGGGTAAGTGTATGTAAAAATAATTAATAATAATAAGTCAGCTGTAATAACACAAGCATGCGTGTATGAAGAGAGAGAAAAAAGTGTCTAGGGATGTTAAATCTCTTAGGTTTACCTTCTTGGTTAATGGTAGGTAATCAGTATGAATAATATTCAGTGATTTACATATTTCTAGTGACTGAAAGGTGATTTCAAAGTCACTCTCTGTCCTAATCAGGTAGACTATGAACTAACCCCTTGAAACTAGAAAAGAATCCACTTATAAAGCAACGGTGTTACTTCGAGAATAAATATTAAGATGTATGAAGGCAAGGCAAAGGAAATTACAAACAAACCAATGACAAACTAAAGAATGAATGGAACTCAAACACTGAGAGTCCCTTTATTTATACCTGCACTGGCAGATGAAATAAAAAGAATGTAGGCGCAAAATACTTACATCTTTTGGTCTTCTCGGGAAATGATTTACTGTGATTTGACTGATTGATGAAAGTGGATCATGGTCGTCACCAGTTGCTGAACTCAGAGTTTGGAGGGCTTCAGCACGACGTCGGGCTTCATTGTCCACAATTGCATTCTAAGAGAAAAGGAGAGAGAAAGAGATGAGACGATATATACTACAGCAACACAAGGCTCTTCATCATAAACGGAGTGGAAAATATTTTTTTTTTAAACTGACTATTTTTCCAGTCGTTCTCTAACTGATGTCAGCTCATGATGAAATCCTCCATGCAATCAAACAAAATCCCTACAAAACCAATACTTGGAAATTAATCTGATGCTAACTAGCGACTGGCCCTATTCAGGCAGTTAACCTGAGGTTCTCGTGGGAAGCCGTGACCAGTAGGCTACAGCAAGTTGAAGGTGAGGTAGTAACTCATCTAAGAAGACATTGCGAAATGGTCACGCTATGTCGTGAATTGGCAGAAGATAGAATTCAAGGACCATTTTATTGGGTCCGAGTGGCTCAATGGTACACGAGCTGGCCTTGTAACCAGGAGGTCCTGGATTCGAACCCCGGTAGGTGCGTATTGACGAAGAGTCACAAACTAGGACGAAACAACTGTCCAGTACTCCCAGATTTTCCAGTGGTTCTCTAACTGATGTTAGCTCATGATGAAATCCTCCATGCAATCAAACAAAATCCCTACAAAACCAATACTTGAGAACTGACTATTATTACATCACTACCGGAGTTTATTATGAAAAATACAATAATTTTCAGGATATCGTATTTCGACGTCCCATTCTTTTTCTCGAAACATTAAGAAATCAGGCAAAACATTCACAATATAATGATACATAATACAATTCTAGATTTTCCCGTCGATTGATTGAACCGAAGTGCTCGTTCTCAGGTTGACATGTCGGCTCCTTGGCGTTTGAAACTATGGGCACTGGGTTCGAGCCTCGGTGGGAACACCATCAATCACTGCGGAATGCAGGTAAATCCAGATGACGAGTCCCAAATAGGAGGAAATAAGCATCCTGGATTCCACTGCTATTCACCATCCACCAATTAACTTGATTTTTTTAATTACAGTTTGATTCCACACAGTACTTTTTGGTAGAAGTATGGAATTTTCAGCATGGGATATCGGTAGCCCAAATTTTGCAGACCAACCATTGATATCAGGTGTACGTCGGCAGCGGATCGAACCCCGGACCATGTACATGATCGGTGAGAGTCCTAAACATTGTGCAACCGACGCACTTCTAAAACATTCATAGAGTTCATT
Organism: Trichobilharzia szidati; assembly: GCA_944472155.2. NCBI lineage: Eukaryota > Metazoa > Platyhelminthes > Trematoda > Strigeidida > Schistosomatidae > Trichobilharzia > Trichobilharzia szidati. The sequence continues at coordinate 93,887,039 of OX235273.1, forward strand.
CACTAATGAAGACCAATAATAAAGCAAACAAAAATCTGTATTCACTAGTGAAAGGACTAAGTGCTTTGCTGATTCAATAGTAGAATGCTCACTAGTCGCACAGGAGGTCGAAGTTTGATTCCCAACCCACTCAATCCTAAACCTCGCTTAGCCCGTAGTAAGTTCGGAGAAAGGTATAGATGGGTGCGTGGTTAGAAATCCCTCCTCACAAAGAAGAATAACACCACCGCTAATGTGAAACTTCAAAAGCATTGAGACCCCTATGTTCGACTCGGGACTCGAAAAAATGAGAGCGGAAATAAACAACAAAAAGCCTCACCTTGAACTGCTTGATAAATCGTACAATTAAACCGAAGAATTGTTCTGGACTAGGCTTTGTTTGAGCTTCACCGAACCATTCAATTGTTCTAGCAAATATGTTACGTGCAGTCTCAGCTTCTTTTTCAATAGTCTCTACTTTCGCCCGGTTATCATTGACGAAGTCTGATAAACGTTGAGGTGTTTTCAATGAACCAGAAATAATTGTCTCTTTATCAGCTTGAGACATGCCAGAGACTAATGCAGCTACATCAGCTGTTAAGGCTTCCATTGGCACTAGGAAAATCAAAAGATAGGAGTGGAAGATAAGACTAAAAAACAATTGAATTACAATACAAAAATGATATACACAAGCGTTGTCATATATTAAAAAAGGATTGAAATGAAGTGTTACTGTGACGTGTGCTACTAATAGGATTTATCAGTAGTATATAAAGAGACGTTCATCGGAATGAAAATATCAAATAGCAGGGAGATGGATTTGACGTCAAAGAACGCAAATGATTCAGCGTTGCGGAGAAACATGGGAGACGTGGAAACGAACACAAAGAAAAACAATATGAAGGACAGAAGTAGGACAACACGGAAGATCTGTGCAAATGGTGATTTGGAGATAAGGTGTACATAATTCCGCTATACGGAGATACCAAATTGCAGATGAATATTCCTTTACCAAGTCTCTTGTCTCTTGCCGTTACATTACAACTTTACAATCAACTGCGGCTCCATGCAGTAGACAATGAGCAATATGTATTGTGTAAGGGTTAGTGATACTATCTAGCTGCCGAAACTCTGATAGGCAGAGCAGGGTTCAAACTCATGGCCACTGATTGGAAATCGAACTGTAACAGCAGAAGATAAGAAGTGGTTACAGACTTTTAATTAGAGAAAAACGCATCATATTTATACATTTTTAACCACACTAAAAGTCAGCTGAGTCAACAGACAATAAACTGTTCTGATTGGTTGGAGACTGGCCCAAGGCCAAACGAAGGCATGAAAAGTTGTCCAATGAGATTATTCCAACTTTTGGTCGCTTCGTATCAATCTGCATCTATATAACACACGCGACAGAATGTCTAGATCAATGAGGCCTCAGTTTCACTGTTAGTAAGAATAAATTGCATTCACTTTAAACAAATAAATTTGTTCTGTTTAATTAAAAAAGAAACGTAGGGAAGAACAAATTTTTTTTCAAATGTCTTGTAATCGACTATTTTTATGAATATACAAAGACTAGAAATAGGTGGAAGAAAGCCAACATCGATATGGTCGACTATGAATAGTATGATTATTTAGTAAGAAAAAAGTGCATGCTGATAGAAACAATAACTGACAAGCTAATGGTTAAACAAAAAAGAAGAAATAAACACAACATGATTTTCTATCAGTCGGCAAATCAATCAACCTACAGTGTTAGCAACTTTTCATATTAACAGATTAATTTTCATTCAATCATAACAAGCAATATAAACCATAGAAAGAGAGGAGATAATTGCAGAGATATACAAGACTGACTGACTCAATGTTATCCAGTTTACTTTTTAGCATAAGAGAAATATGAGTGAAATGGTGAAACATTTCAATAATTCTGTTTACCACTTTTAATAAGCTCTTAAATAACAAATTCGATCATATGGTGATAAAAGGGATATGCATTTCAATCATCTTAAGTGATTTTATTTTATTTTATTCCTTTACGTGGGAGGTGGGGTTGCCAGTCTCACACCCAACCTTCCTTCTTTACCAGCCTTACTACCAGCTTAGCAACGTTTCGGAATGCGTCGGCCGGGAATCGAACTCCGGACAATGTGCATGGTTGGCGAGCGTTCTACTGCTGAACCACCAACCAATCCTTAAGTGATAAGAAGAGCTGTCAAATTATTCTACTTATTAGTGAAATATGCCGACAATTGTGTAAATATACTTAATTATGAATATGAATTGTACCAAAAGACTCATCCAATTACCCGTTTTCGGTGAATCAAATCCAAATGGATGCAGATCCAGTCTAAAAGGGTTTAAGAACACTATCTCTCATGATTGCAGTGCCTGTATAAGGAGTGTGATAATCGAATACCTTGTCAGCACTGGTCATTCCATCTCAACAAACGCCTCTTTCAGAGTAATCTACAAAGTGAAGACTAACCTGCCAAAGGCAATGCGTTTTTGCGTCTGCTTTTTGCATTAATGAAGCTTTAGCCATTCAATTAGAAAAACCGGAGCTATGCATACAAAAACAAAAAAAAATTATTCAACCACTTCTACTATCATGGTAACAAAACCTTGTTGGTTTCTACTGTCTCGATTTTTGTTTGTTTGGTTTTTCTAACTCTTCACAACCCTTGTATTTCTTTAGAACTCTTACATAATTCTACATTTTCCTTCATTTCTATGTGCATTCTGATTGCAACTCACTCATTAAATTATTCGTCTTGTTGCGTAACTCTAATACACTTTTTCAACTCCTTTTATGCATTGAATATTTACAAACATTTATAATTACGGGAACTTATCACTTTTGCTGCTACCCTATTTCATGAAAAAAATGTACATAAATGCGACTACTCTACAGCTAAAGAGGAAAATGAATTTGCCGAAAACAGCCTCCTCGCCGAACTACGTAACTTGTTCTCATTAATTTGAAACACTGACTATTTTTTGAAGTCTATGAAGAAGAAATTATGTCAAGTGTTCACATTCTGAAAGATACACTCAGTAATTATTTTATTTTTATTCCTTCACGTTCCCAGTGGAACATAGGGCTTCAAGCTAGAGGCTTGAAGTTTCTGTAGCAGTGGTGTTTATTTTTACAGGATGAGGTTGCTAGCCTCATGGCCAACCTTCCCTCTTTGTCAGTTCTATTACTAGCTTGGCGAGGTAAAGGAGTGCGTCGGCTGGGGATAGAACCCCGGACCATGTGCATGATCGGCGAGCGTTTTAACCACTGTGCCACCGACGCACTCAGTAATTATGTCAGAGGAAATGAAATACTTAAGGAGAACTTCTTTATGCAACATTTAGACAAAATGGAATTTTACAATGATTGTTAGAACTCCGTTATCTGGGCCAGGTGTTTCATGTGTGAGGACTGGTCATACTGCTAGGTTGCATAGACTGAAATAAGTGAAATCATACCGGAACCAAAGCGCCCTTAAGAACCCTTGAATTATGTCTTCCCACTGTTGGAACTGTACTATCAGGCATAAGCTAGAGAAGAACTTTAGGTAACTCTAAACTATAACGACTAAAACGAACAACCCAAGTAAACGGGCGTAATGACTTCGACAACCAACCAATCAGATGAACCCGCAATATATCCGTGTAATTTTAAAAACTTTTTATAGACATCAAAGTTAATGTCAAAAAAAAATTAGTTTTACCGGGTAACTTTCTCGTATGTGTCCAAAGAAAACCTCTTAATTCCTTATTGCAGTCTGCAGAGATAGTCGAAACCTATTTCTGTACATAAATTCATCCTGATAACTGTACGGTATGCTGTTTTGTGACCTATTCATCACTGCTCTACAGCACCCATGAATCTAAAATGTAAACGACACACTTTCTTGGACAGATTTTCTGTAACAACAGCTTGAACTTATGTATATATCCATAAACGGCTGCATGCCTCTGTAAAGAGATTACTCCTCCATATCTACAACCTTCCGATAAGTCCATTAGGATAATGGACTACTACTACTACCTGCTGTTAGGATTTGCAACATAATTCATGTACTACAGCTATTTAGTATGGACTCACCTGATTGGTTGATCAACGTTATTACGTCCGTTTGGTTTGCTATAGTTTAGAGTTACCAAAATTTATAGTAATTTAACTACATACACCCCATGAATACACTTTCAATCTATACTATAATAAACTATTTTACTGATAGATAGCGATTATAATTTTGTTTTAAAGATATTAAATCTACAGTGGTTATATTATCATACATTTTCATATAAAACTAGATAATAATAATAATAATAATAATAGGTGAACAGTATGCTTATCTGACTGACAGTTATACACAGTTTAGACTAGTTGAAATACAAATAGCAACATTTGCCTCTGTAGTATAACAGAACAGGTGCAATTGTCTACAATGTTAAACATAAAATCTACAGATTTAAGTTGTTCTTATTCTACTATTTTAATCGGTAGGCTTTATCGTATACAATTTCTTTAGTCAAATAAATCGAATCAATGCCAAATTTACAATTCAGTAATTAGTAAAGCAGATATCATATAGGTAGATTTTGTGAATTAGTTGGACTGGACTGGACAATCACCAGGAATACAATGCATACGTAACTAGGCTTTATTTACATCCTCAATATTGTTATTAATATTATTCTCTATAGTTGGTTTGTAAGGGTTAGTTTTGTTTTTAACGAGTTGATCACGGATCGTTATCAGTTAGAGAACCATTGAAAACAATCCAGGGACAGCTGTTTCATCCAAGTTTGGGAATCACTGGGGTTCAAACCCACGACCTTCCGGTTACAAGGCAAGCTCGTATACCATACCACTCAGCCACTGGGACCCAATTCAATGACTCATAAATTCTAACTTCTACCAATTCGTGATTTAGCACGACCCCAACCAATGTCATCAGTGGAACATCAATCCGCATACGTGACTGGATGGATCTCACTAGTCACGACTTCTCACTAAAACTCCAGGAAACTCCATCCTGTAGCAAGTCACTAGCGAGCATCAGATTAATTCTCTAGAGTTGGTTTGTAAGGGTTAGTTTAGCTTTTTACGAGTTGATCACGGATTGACATTGGTTGGGGTCACGCTAAATCACAGAAGTTAGAATTCATGAGTCATTGAATCGAGTCCCAGTGAGTGGCTGAATGGTATGGTATACGAGCTTGCCTTGTAACCGTAAGGTCCTCCTGGGTTCGAACCCCAGTGGGTGCGTACTGCCAATGATTCCCAAACTAGGATGAAACAGCTGTCCAGTACTCCCTGGTTTTCAATGGTTCTCTAACTGATAACAATCCATGATCAACTCGTAGAAAAAAAATTAATATTATTCAAAGAAAGTAATCATTAACTAGAATACATTTATTGCAGTACTCCTTACCGTTCTAAATGATGTGAAAGTCTTTATGGAGTAAGATTTTATTTGGAGAATAAGTCACTATTTTTGTTGCGACCAAAACTGGCTTGCTATGGTCTGAACACAGAGAAACCAACTCTGAATCTTGCTATCTGAAAATTCCTTGAGAGACGCATAGTCACAAAACACTCCAAAGAGAGAGAAAAGATGGTTATTCACCGATAGATCTGTGGTTCTACTCACCAATAAAACTCAAAAGTACCTCAACAGTACTATACAAGTTAGATAAATTTCTATTACAAAACATGTACTGTAGAACAAAATTAATTAACCAAAATTCAACTGTAGGAAGTACCTAAGAATCACAAAGAATATTGCCAACTAGGTGAGATCAAAACTCTGTCTACTAGAATCACGCACAAACAATACCCCCCCCCCCCTTACACAGTACAACATTAGAATCACCTTGATGATCCATTCAAACAAAATCACATCGTTAAACGACAAAATTATGAATGTAACGCACATCCACAAAGTGAAGCATTAAAATTAGACATTAAACAGAGACAAAGACACATAGAAAGAAATCAAATCAGCATATCAGCATATGCAACGTCACAACAATCATATACATACAATACAGTCTAGGAGAAAAAACGGATAGTAATTACAAAGTTAGTTGAAACACCCAAGTAATAAGTATAAATATTATGATGATTAAATTGTTTAGGAGAGATTCCCCAAACAATTATTCCGTTACAATGTTTTTTTGGCACTATTAATACACACCATTACACTATATAATGCTAATAAACAGAAGAGAAACTAAGTGTCTAGGCATCATTTTTATCTATTTTCTTATCCTCAAGTGATTCACCATAGTTACGTGGGCAAAACTGTGGGATACGTGTACGATGTAGAGAAAAGAGGTAAAACAAAAACATCGGAAAGGAAATGCAATAATACTCAGAAGTATTATTCCTGTCTCCATCGTCTTTTTCTTTGCCTTCTCCCTTTCTCTCTCTCTTTGTCCGTCTACCTTATTAATACCTGAAACCTCACAAGCCCACTTCTTAAGTTAACAGGGATAAATACATTGGAGTCAACTTATTATTATTATTTATTATTGTTCCCTTGGGTTCCTAGTGGAACATAGGGCTTCAACTGCACGTCTCCATTTGCTTCTGTCTTCTGCCCTACTTTTCACTTGCATCCATGTTAGTCCATACTGTTTCAGCTCCTCTTCACACGATCTCCTCCATGTCACCCTTGCACTGACGTCCCACTCGCAGCTTCCCTTTCGGGTTCCACTCGAGCACTGGCCTGACGCGCGATGTCACCCAGCAGCCTCCTCAGCGAATGTCCAATCAATCTCCACTTTCTCCTGCACATTTCTTGGGCGATTGGTTCTGGTTGTGTTTGTTCCCATAGTTTCTTGTTGGTGATTTCTTCTGGCCATCCGATCTTCAGTATAGAGCGAAGGCAGTCGTTGATAAAGGTCTGCAACAGGCTGTTGGGAATATTCTTTGTGACCCGCCAAGTTTCTGATCCGTATAGAAGAACTGACTGACTTGACGTTTGTATTGAAAATCCGAATTTCGTTGTTGATGCTGAGTTGAGTGACGAAGATTTCCAGATTGGTTTCAGGTTGATGAATGTGTTTCTCGCCTTCCCGATTCTCGATTTGACATTCTCGTCCGTTCCTCCTGTAGTTGAGACAATGCTCCGTAGATGAGTGAATGAATTAACCTCTTTCAAATCCCCCCCGTTGATAGTGATTGGTGTTGGATGTTGCTGTTGTTGTTGGTTGGTTGGAGTCAACTTGATACAATAATAATTGTTCTGCTACCATAATCCACAATAAGAACTTAAGAGCATTCTAAACGATGAGAGACTTGGTACTGTAACAGTAGAAGAGAAGAAACTTGGTTAAGGAATGTTTACTTGAAATTTCGTAACTCTATATAGCGAAATTATGTACAACTTATCTCCAAATCACCATTTGCACAGATCTTCCGTATTGTGCTACTTCTATCCTTCATATTGTGTTTCTTTGTGTTCGTTTCCACGTCTCCCATGTATCTCCGCAACGCTGAATCATTTGCTTTCTCTGACGTCAAATCCATCTCCCTGCTATTTGATATTTTTATGCCAATGAACTTCTCTTTATATGCCACTGATAAATCCTATTAGTAGCACACAGCACAGTACATTGTCTTAAGCACTTGAATTCCAACCAATAGGTCCTGAGTTTGGAACCCTCCCAATCAATATCATTTCGGGGGCAACACAATAAGTGGGCAGTACACACGCCCTTTGGGGGCGTCCTCCTTTATGGCTGTGAGACCTGGCCATTGAGAGCAGAAGACATGAAAAGATTAGCTGTCTTCGATCATCGGTGTCACCGTTCTATCTCCCGCGTGAAGTAGTATAATAAGGTGAGCAATATTGAGGTCACGCATCGGTCGAGTGCTAGGTAAGGCGGGGAAATCAATCGACGAGGCTGTGAAATTACATCGACTGAGATGGTTAGGACATGTATTACGTATGCCTAGTCATCGCCTTCCTCGACAATGGGCAATGTTAGCTGACATAGGGTCAGGCTAGAAAAGAGCTAGTGGTGGTCAAACCAAAAGATGGCACCAGTCAATGAAATCCACAACAGTTAGTCTAAGCCACGTAGGAAGGTGTAGACTTCCTGACTGGTTGGGGTCCTGGGGACGGTAAAAACCAATGGTTGGAAACAATTGATGACACGGCTCAAAATCGTTCTCAATGGCTGGCCCAGATGCATCCACTTCTTGTGACTTATGATTTCCAATGAAACTGTTTTGTTCTCCATTATTACTATTCCTTTGTCTCACATCTCTGTTTACTGTCTATATTATGCATTTCTTCTACTTTCTTCTCTTGCTTTGTGTGCTACATGGAGTGTGGCGACTTGAACTGCCGCACATAAGTGCAAAGTTCTCTATGTCGAAAACCGACCGACAATAAGTGTGTCTCATATGTAACTTGGTACATATCAGACATGTTTCGGGTACTGATGATTACAACAGTATTAGTCATACATACACTGCTGATACGGATGATTTTTTATTCGCCACCAAGATAGAAAACAATAGAAAAAAAAGTACGCTTTATACTTTGTCTTAATGTATAATATTGTTTTGTACATTTAACATTTGACGCAATAAACTGAACAGTTGTTACAAACTTTTAATATGAGAAAAATCAACTGTTCAACTGTACAACATACACTCTAAATATTGCCATTAAACTAAACTACGTTACTTTTCATTTTACCATTAAAATTAAAATAATTGAAGGTCTTTTATATATATAGAGTAAGAACAACAAACAAATATTATAGGATGAATTGAATTTATTTCATTTTGTGTACTTAATTCAAAATAATATGTATACAATTTGATAGTTGTTTAAGAGAGCACGTGAAATATGATGTGAATGAATTCAATTCACATTATAATACAATATTAGTTGTTCATAATATTAAAAACAAAGCGCTAAACGGGCGTTTTAATGACGTTAGTTATACACAAAATAATAAACGACAGCACTTATTAATGCATAAAAGTATATACTACTAATTGAATAATATAAGTAGTTGGATATCACAGACACTGACATCGTGTACAGCCGTCTCTCTAGTTAGGGAAACAGGTTTATCAGTTTTGACTAGCTAGTTTTAACGTAGAACTATGCATGGATGTGCAGCAGTTTGAGTTATTACAATACATGTAGCACATAAAGCAAGAGAAGAGAGTAAAGAGAGATAATAAACAGTGTGGGGGAAAAAGAATAGTAATATGGAAGAACAAAAGGGTTTTATAGGATATGATAATTTACTGAGATTGAATGAATCTGCATCACTGAGAACGATTTCAAGCCATATCACCAACTGTCTCCAGCCGTCGGTTCTTACCATCCCAAGGACCCCAACCAGGTGACCTACATCTCCCTACATAGCTCAAACTTACTGATGAGCAGTTCACACATCCTTAGGTCGACAGACAGCCAGATATTACGTATAGTTGGAGTATATCAAGCGAGGCTGATGTATTCGTGCTGAGTTTTCGTCAGCAATCAGCCAGCTGATGCAACTTCTTAAATAAATGAAGTGGTCAACACGCTCTCCCACCTCACTGCTACCTATCTTTAAGCTGTAGCATCATCTAACATTTGACAGAGGGAGTGAATCGCATGCCAAACATTCGAAGATTGCTATTCAGTTGAAAGTGTTCAAAATACCCTGTCTGCATTTTGTCAGCGTCTTCACTTAGAAAGATTTTATCATCTGTATATTCTAAGTTAAGAAGATTATTCCCTGATGGCAACAAGTCGATCTCTGGGTTGCTGAAGTCATTTAGAGTTAGTCCATTAGTACATTTATGATGAAATTAAAGAGAAACTAGGACGAAGGACATTGCTGACGGACACCACCAGCTGTTAGAACTTCAGATAACAACTCTACGTAGGTCCTCCCCTGGCTGCATGAGTTTGAGTAGAATGAGTGCCTTGATGAGTGGGATGTATTTTTTCGGTATTCCCTTCACAGTGAAACATCGCTATAGTACCTCTCGGTCGAAGGAATCGAATGTCGCCTTTAGGTCAAGAAATATAACGATTGTTGGACGCCGGTAAGTATGCCTATGTTCCAAAATCTGTCGAAGGGTCATCCTAGTCAAAAACCTGCCTGGTTCTCTTGTGCTTGTCCCTCCCAAGCACCCCTTAGTCCATGCATGATTATTGAGCCTAGAACTTTAGATACCATATTAGTCAAGCTAATCCCCCTGTGATTATCACAGGAAGACTTGTCTCCTTTCTTGTAGACCGGGATAACCAATGACTTACAGCAACCCAACAGGACTTCCTCTGATTCGCAGACGTTGCCTAATACCTAAGTTAACATAGACAGTAAATTGTCTCCATCTTAATTAGACACCTCTGGAATCATTCCATTACCTCCCGCTGCTTTGCCTCGTCTCAGATTAGAGACAGCTTTAGTAACCTCAGTTAGGGACGGAGGGACGGTGTTTATATCCCACTCAGTGTTGGATGCTCAGTAAGTTAGGTATGGCTGTAGGCCAATTAAATTGCTCCTCAAAGTGTTCTTTCCAACGTTCCAGTCATCTATCCTGAGAGCGAATTAGGGTGCCATTTTTCCCAGAGATTATCTCAATTGTCGTTTGTCTTTTGCCTGATAAGCCTAAATAGTTGTCTGGTGTTACCTATCACCGATACCTTTTCCATCTCTTTCGCTTTTGTCGCCCACTACTGTTCACAAACGTTGCGAAGGCTTTTTGTCAGTTCGCGTTTGAGCAGCTTTCGCTCCTCATCATATTCGGAGCTCGCCAGAATCAGTCTTCTTGCGTCAATCAGTTTGGATGAGGTAGTAGAAATCCAATGGCTTTTACTAACTTTTGGCTTTAGGTTATTAACACTGGTGTACCTACTTTGAGTCAGCTCAGAGAACGCAGCAGTCAGTTCCAACCATCTAATTCCTGGCTAGGTACTTGGGTGAACTGGTGATACATGGCATGATATTGCCAATTTGATAGTAGTTATTATTATTAGTGTAACGAATTCAAGTAGTTTCGTTACTCGGTCCCTTTGGAATCAATTGGCAAAAAAAGATTATTTTACTGACTGGAAAACCAATGCTTAAGAGAAACCTACACAGTTATACAGGCGCTCCTATCCTACACATTTTGACCTGATATGTACAATAAACTCACTCTACTTATTCGCACAGCGAATTCGAACACAATTCGTAACTGACAGATTTCAAGACTGCATTACCACCTATTTTAAACTGAATAACACACTCAACTCTGAAAGATAGTTGGGGTTTAATACAAAGTAGGTGAGTCGGTGGCATAGTGGTTAGGACGCTCGCCGACCATGCACATGGTCCGGGGTTCGATCCCCGGCCACTGACGCACTCCTTTACCTCGCTAAGCCAGAAATAATGCTGGTGAAGAGAAAAGGTTGGGCATGAGGCTAGCAACTTCATCCCGTAAAATAAACACTGCTAAAGAAACTTCAAGCCACTAGCTTGAAGCTCTATGTTCCACTGGGGAACGTGAAGGAAAAAAAATAGAAAGTAGAATAAATAATGCCCAATCAGATTTTCCTTAAAGTGAAGCAGATATAAATAAAATTTGCACACGAAAAACAACAGAGAACAATGAAAGAGTATTGAAATAATGATTAATGAAACGGTGGAAGAAATCAATGGTAAAGAAGAGGGATACAAGTAAGTTGTGCCATTTAGAGAAATCTGCATTCGACGGTCACCACCTAAACGAGTAGATTACAGCTTTAGCGGTTAGTTTTTGGTTAAAAATATTCTTCACCATACCGGAAGCTAATATATATCAGAAGCAGTGGAATAACATTACTGAAGACATGTAGGAAGTACAATATTCTTAAAATCCCAATATTAAACTCACTGGTTCGAACAACTACACTTAACATTGTAATACGTTAATCAATATGATGGAGGAACTATGCTTCCACCACAAAGCAATAACAGAGGAGGGACTACGTGGGAGAAAGCGAAATAAAACATAAAACGTACACACACACACATCGATTAATACCCTACATTCGCATTGATAATGAACATAAATAGACTACTATAGTAGATTTTTAAACAACCTCACATGAGAATTTAAGACAGTTAGAAGGTGAAACATAAAACACGGTTATAAAACAGTCTCTGAACTATTAAAGACAATAAATAATAAAGTTGCTTACCCTTTGCAGCCTCTGCAATACTGCCTAATTCATCATCAAAAGTAATCAAAGCTGGAAATTGAGTTTCAATTGTTTCCACGATGAAATGCAGCAGAGTCCATGATTTATCCAAAGTTCGTGTATCAGATAACTTGAAAAAAAAAAACCAGGAAATTTTTAAAAAAATGAACACTTACACACGTGGTACTTAAGCAAAGTATAGAATAACTGACTGAATCTTAAGTGTTGAAGTATAGGCAAACGGAAACAGTGAAAAAATTAGTTGATTGTCTTTTGAAAAAACTTAACACACCCACAAGTGTTAAATCTGAAGAAATACAGAGATAGCCATACCAATCATATCATTGACTTATATTCACCAATACTCAACCTATAATCAAAGCATTTTATGCTTTATCCTGCTGTTTGTTAGAATCACACTAAAACACGTAAATTGGTTAACCTTTAAACGAGTGACCTACAGTTAGATTCTTGACAAAGCTACAACAACCAATAATCCATGGCATCAATTTCATACGTTTTATTGTATTGAAAAAGCGCACGAATGGAACTGAGAAACTAGGAACAGGTATACACATTAACATAGAAGTACAAACAACAGTAGACCAAAACCCTGCTATTCTTTTTTGTGTTCACTTTGAGAAAATGTAAACTAAGACAGAGTGAGAAGTACATATTGCCTTTGCTGAGTAACCAGTTACCATACCAGACTCATGGAAGTCTTCTGTGTGCTACTCAGCTGAATATATCCGAAGGAATAAGGAAACGTTGTCATAGTGGTCAAAGGATTTTCATAATCTGTGCTTACGCACGAATCGACTACAGTTCGGATAAAGCAAAGGATGACTTCTATCAAAAGCTGTTTCCTTTGCTGCTAAAAGCAAAACACACAGGTGTATTTAGGAGATTCCACTTCTCAAGTAGAAAAGTTCAGTCAATTCAAAAAGCTTATTGGGAGAGCCTAAAGCGTCCCACACCGATGATCATCTTCAACAATCCTGCTCAAACGACTATCTGTTCTTGGCCAGCACCCATTTTAGACATATGCAGAGACCCTGTCCCACCTGGTGGCCGGTTACACGAAGCTAACGATGGACACAAATAGACATATAGCTATATATTAACGACACAAAAGGCTAGTGAAAGATTGTCACTCCTTATGGAAAACTACGGTGAACTTCGACTTTGCATTAGTCTCACACTACTATTTTCCATCGTACAATGCCTATTTCAACAGGATGTGGACATCGGTCCTCTAAAGTGTAATCGTGACTTTAAAAGCCACCTCTAATCTAGGGAGGCAAAGTAGAAGGACCTGGTGGCATGAATCCAGTTATTCAAGGATGATGCAAAGAATTATTGACTAAAAAAATACGGCACTAGCCAGCGTATATGAACGTAAGAAATTAGATGGTCGGAGGCAATCGGCAGGAAGCCTTGGACCTAGGTGGCGGCTACATTGCAAACTTGAGTGATGGAACTCAGTCTGCACTAAACAAAGGACTATACGCATTACACTAGTGACTGACTAGTGTCCGATCAAAGTAAATGTGAGATGGTTTTGATGGACTAGCGTAGAGTAATCCAGTTCTTAAAAAGGGAAACAAATTTCCATGTGATAATCAGAAGATTCTAAGCACCACAGTTGTTTGTAAGCTACCTGACACTAGGGAAACACAAAAAGGAGAAAACTGATGAAATCACAGTATGGATACGAAATACACGCATATTCATATTTCCGGTAAGGTGGTTCAGAAGATTATACATTTCCTATCAGAATCCTCATTGATAAGAACTACATCATTTGAATACACTAAGTCAACAAAAACTTTCCATTGGAGTAGTTCACCTCTTGAAACAAGAATGATGACAGCAGTTTTAATGAACGCTAACGGTTAATAACAATACAGATGACAACACCTCATAATACCTTGCATGATTACATAAGTATAATTCATCATGAGCTGACATTGGTTAGAGAACCATTGGAAAACCTGGGAGTACTGGACAGCTGTTTCGTCCTAGTTTGGGACTCTTCAGCAGTACGCACCCACCGCTAACGTTCGAACCCAAGAGCTTCTGGTTACATGGTTTTCCAATGGTTCTCTAACCAATGTCAGCTCATGATGAAATCCTGTACCAATCAACCAAATCCCTACAAACCAATACTTGAAAATAAGTATAATTGGTGTTTTGATTAGCAGAACTTCCTTTCTCAGAACTATCTTCACAACTAAACACTGCCATGATATATAATATCTCGGCTACTACTGGCCAGAAACACCGCATGTTTTAAGGCAATGTTTCGAAAGTGTGTAGGAATTTGTTATCTGACGGATGGTTTTGAATTTAAGGCAAAAGAGAAACACGAATGAATAAGCCAGACCATTACTGTTTATTAACCAAAAACATTTTAATAATAATAGTAAAACTAAAGATTTATTTTAGCCAAATGGATAAAATTGAGATCGGCATGAACAAAAACGAGACAATACATGAACAAAACGAGTAACAAAAAGAATGTAATAATTATCGATTAGTATGTAATGACATAATTAAATAGAATTTTCTCTTGGTATTATACACCGCGCATTAAAAGTAGAGCAGTCAAATTAAGTCATAATTATGTAAGTCAGTCTCAATTTATGAAACTTTGTAAGATCATATTATATTTTACTATTACTATTAGGATTAGTATTAGTAGAGTAACGATAGAAGATAATAGAATTTGGTAAAGCAATTATTTATTCATAACTCGATACAAGATATGCGCGATTACGTCTGTCGTATAGCAGAATCACAATTCGCATATATCTTTCATATTTAATTGAATTTTAGATTTTCCCGTCGATTGATTGGACCGAAGTGCTCCGTCTCAGGTTGACATGTCGGCTTCTTGTGCAGATGCTTCGACGATGTCTGGGCATGTAATTAAAATTTAATTGGTGGATGGTGACTAGCAGTGGAATCCAGGATGCGCATTTCGTCCTATTTGGGACTCGTCATCTGGATGTACCTGCATTCCCCAGTGAGCACTTCCGTCTAATCAATCGACGGGAAAATCTAAAATTCAATCAAATAATTAATATGACCCGTTGCACAAGAGGTGGCTCTCGTGGCCTAAGTGGTCTAGTGGATAACGCTTTGGCGTTTGAAACTGTGGGCACTGGGTTCGAGCTCGATGGGAACTTCATCACTCACTGGGGAATGCAGGTAAATCCAGCTGGCGGACGAGTCCCAAATAGGATGAAATGCGCGTTATCCTGGATTCCACTGCTAGTCGCCATCCACCAATTAAATATCTTTCATATTGTTCTTCTTTGTCTTCCTATCATGTTTCCCATATTGTTTCTGAAGTATCGCTCATTAAATCCATCTATCTGATATTCTTAACGCTGACATACATATTTATATCTGCATTTATATACTACTCACAAATCTTGTCAGTAGTACACGTCACAGTTGTAGTAGTACTATTAACTAGATAATATTGTTTAACATTGAATAAATGGTTTAATAGGCAATTACATTTCCAATAAAGTGTTTCACCTTCATTATTATCTTAGAGACTCTACTACTACTACTACAACAACGGGTGCGACTGAAAACTTCATATACAAAGTTGGTTTTATATGACTGCTAAATTACATTTTTTCTAAATTCTCTTCTACAGGAACAACAAACAAACAAGATTTAAGGAATTCTCTAATTTTAATCCCCTCCATTCACATAAGAGAAGTACGCTAAGTAACAACGATAAGAGAATAAAATTCAAACAACACGATAGGCAAGACAAAAAAATACAAATAAACAAAATTGTACCTCAAATAAGTTTTGAACTTAAACATGTAACACTTACAGCATCTAAACTTTGCAAACGAAAGCCATAGGCGATACCACGTCGAGAACTATTCATATAATTACCAAAAGCCAGTATAATTTCTAAAATAGCTCTAAATTTACAACTCTTTTTCAGCGCTAGGGAAGCAGATTGTACAGCGACAATTTTCTGAGTGATGAGAAGAAAAATACATAAGCATAAGATTAAGAGATTGATTAAATTTTTAAAAAAAATAATAAAGCATACTCACCAAACCATTTTTCTTCGATTAGAAAAATAACTAGCACATCTGTTGGAAATGTCTACTAAAATTCTTACTTAACTGGTATAAATGAATGAGTCATATATTACTGATAACTAACAACTGCAAAGAAAAAGTCATGCAATGTGAACATTTCTCAAAAATCACTGTTAACAAAGTGTAATATATGGTTTAAGATAGAGTGACTATAAAGCGCGAATGAAATAACACGCTTGAACTCTTGACAATGTATATATCTTGTATATTTTTTTTTCAAAATTTCTCTGACTACATACATTGAGGTGTGAAAAGGATACGAAATGGATATTTTTAAAAGAGCAGAAACACAGACTTTATGAAATTTGACTAATGATTATGACTTTGGAAATAATGATATTTCAAGTCAATTTTAAGTAATGTGCATTATTATTATTATTTTATTCTATGTCCCTTGGGTTCTATGTGACACATAGTGCTATAGTAGCACATCTCCATTTCAGTCTGTTCACTGCTTTTTTTTAGCTGACTCTTCGACCGCCAAAAATCATTCATCTCCTTTTCACATGGTCCCCTCCATTAGCAAAGTGACTGATTGACTGACTGTTTTCAAAATAGGACTTTGTACAGAAAAACTTACTGTCAAGGAATTCATGGGCTGATGAGGCCATGTTTTGGTTTGACCACCACCAACCACTAGCTCTTTTCCATTGACTGTCGAGGAAAGCGATGGATAGGGATGCATGCGTAACACATCTCCTAACCATCTCAATCGGTGCGACTTCATAATCTCGTCGATTGATTTCCCCTCCTTACCTAGCACTCGAAGCAGCAAAGACAGGACGACTCCAGGTGAACATAGACAAGACGGAGGTTATGAAAATAAGCAACCAACCTACAACAACAACAGCAGCTGCAACATCCAGCGACAATCACCATCAACGGGAGGGATTTGAAAGAGGTTACTTCTTTCACTTATCTAGCGAGTATTGTCTCAGCTACAGGAGGAACCGACGAAGACGTCAAATCGAGAATCGGAAAGGCGAGAAACACATTCATCAACCTGAAACCAATCTGGGAATCTTCGTCACTCAACATCAACAACAAAATTAGGATTTTCAATACAAACGTCAAGTCAGTTTTGCTATACGGATCAGAAATTTGGCAGGTCACAAAGAATACTTCCAACAGCCTGTTGCACACCTTTATCAACAACAACTGTCTTCGTTCTATACTGAAGATCAGATGGCCGCCGGAAAGAATCACCAACAAGAAGCCAACTATGGGAACAAACAAAACAAGAACCAATCGCCCAACAAATATGCAGGAGAAAGTGGAGATGGATTGGACACTCGCTGAGCTGAGAGACCGCTGGGTGACATCACGCGTCAGGCCATAGCTCGAGTGGAACCCGAAAGGGAAGCGGCGAGTGGGACGTCCAAGAGTGATATGGAGATCGTGTGAAGAAGAGTTGAAACAGTATGGACTAACATGGATGCAGGTGAAAAGTACAGCAGAAGCAATTGGAGACGTGTAGTTGAAGCCCTATGTTCCACTAGGAACCCAAGGGAACAATAATAATACCTAGCACTAGACGCCTAACCTCAATATTACCTACCCGATTATACCACCTGACATAGGAGATAAACTCAAATACCCATGATCAAAGACACCTAGTATATTCACGTCTGCTATGTGAATGTTTCATTCACAATGTACCCGGTTTTGAAGGAATGGAAGATACATCGGAAATTAACTAGTTGAAGAGTGGCTATTTAGTCATCATTCTCTTCTGGAGAGCTGTAAACACCCAGTGTATTCATCGCCCGTATTTTTTTTACCCGCCACCGATTACGATCATAACACAAATTTAGACAATCTACTTCTGGGGCTTCTTTACCTACTAACAGTAAAGTCAGATGGACCACGTCTCAATGCATTAAATAACTCAGAAAATTTACTAAATTTCAGCAGTTATCCTAATCTATGATTCAAGACTGTTAAAAACTTTAACTGAAGTTTTAATGACAGATTTGAAAAATGCTATAGAAAATAATGTTTATCATATTCCAATTACTATCTAATCAGTCTTTACATGTGATTTTGAAAATGTTTCTTCAAATGTTACATTTCTGTACCAATCAGGATATATATATATATCCTGTAGGGTGCAGTGAGTTAGTGTACGACAGAAATGCATGCAATGCGATCATTTTCGGCTTATTAACTTTACTGGAGGGGGCTTGTTTTGATAAGCATCAAACCTGACAGTCTTTCTATACATGTAGTTGATGCCCACCGCTAGGAAAACATCACTAAAAGTAAGCAATGCTTTTCGTCTGAACTCTGAAAGTAATACTAAACTGCCTTCCATAGTTTGTTAATGATTTGTTAGCTGTAGTGACAACAATGTGAGTAGAGATAACATGATCCATAACAAATAAAGTGATCCCTGTAAACGCATATTCTTATCATTCCCATAGTCATATCAACAAGTGTATTTTTATTCTGCTCACTTCATAAATTGACATTCATACAAACAAATCCGATAGTGTTTAGAATAAAAATTAACACCTACATAAATGCTCACACAGGTAGACGTGTGTCAATGAACTATTACTGAGTAAAACTCAAGTTTATTCAATAATGTAATAAAAATAATAATGATAACAGTATGTATGTGTATCAACCATTATCATTACCTAATCGCTAATCACTACAGATCTGTTACATAAGAGTAATAGAGAAAAGTAACCTTTAACACTCACTCACTCACTCAATCATTGTATCGATCATAATATCGTAACAAAAATAAATACAGTGAGATACAACTGTCTCAAACGCAAGTATTACTCTAAGTACAGGTGTATTTCGTGTCATATGATTTCGAGTGAGAAAAAAAAGTTAACAAAATGTAATATAATAGATTAGAAAGCTGAGTAATCAAATATGTACAACAGCATTCGACTAACTAATTACCAGTAAGACATTATTGATTACAAAGGAGTGAATATCAGAACAGGAAACTTCAGATTGCTGTTTGATTCCACGAAGAAAAGAAAAACACGACAAAGACTGTTTCTTGTGAGATTAGCTACACCCAATAGTACGGTACCAACATTTGTAGAAACAAGGTGTTGATTCTTACAGTAGACGGTATTGACACAAACGTAGTATTGCCCTCATTTATCTTCTATACTTACAACACTATACTCGGCTAATCTTTTCCTCTTTGTCTATAAATCTGTTGCACAAGGCTTTTAATATTTTTTTTCGAATAAGATAATATAAAATTTTTTAGTATTTCCTTGAGTTTTGAGTGGAAGGCTTCACCAATGCATTTCTATTTCCCTCTGCTCCTTGTAGGCTGACCCATATGCTTTTATTCCCTTCATGTCGCTCTTAGATTAAAGTCTGACTCGTCGTTTCCCACTCGAGTGCCAGTTGACGGCCTAGCGCGTGATATACCTCAATGGTCTTCTCAGCATAGGTTCATCAATCCAACTCCATTTGTTAGCCAATAGTTTCTTCATTGGTTCGTCACCACCATTCCTTGTTGATCATCTTTATTAACCAGTCATCTCATCTTCTGCAGCGAGCAAAGACACCTCAAGTTTCTGAACCATATGGAAGCACTGACTTAACATTCGTATTGAAAATCCAAATCTGGTTCCTTCTATAATGAGTGGAGTAGATTTTCAAACAGATTTCAATGAAAGCATGTCTTTGTTTTCTGATACGGCCTTCGATATCGTCACCTGTGCCGCCTATCAGTGAAACGATGCTGCTCAGATAAGTGAAAGAAGCGAATTCCTTGCTTCTCCCGTTGATGCTGACTGGTGTTTGTCGTCATTGTTATTTTCTGTCTGTCTTCTTTATGTTTATTTGAAGTCGTATCTTCGCTGCCTATTGCGTCAAATTTTATTGATTTTCGCCTGTAGATCTTCCGTTTTGTGAGACATTAGACATAAATCATCTACGAGACCTACTGGGGTGTTCATCGGTCTAACGTACTCCTGTCCTCTTGCTCCTCAAAGTCTGTCAGTCAGGCTATTAGCTGACTCCTAGCTTAAAGATAGGTGGCAGTGAAGTGGTAGAGCCTGTTGACCACTTCACTTATTTGGGAAGTTGCATCAGCCAACGCCAGCTGGTTGATCGCTGACGAAATCTCAGCATGAATACAGAAGGCTCGCTTGACATACTCCAACTTACTATACGTAATATCCGGCTGGCTGTCGACCAAAGGACGTGTGTGCTACCCAGCAGTTCACTCAGTCGTCCTTTATGGCTGTGAGTGGGACACAGTCATTGAAAGTGGAAGATATGATAAGGCTAGCTGTCTTTGATCATAAGTATCTGAGTTTGATCTCCTATGTCAGGTGGGAGAATAGGGTGGGTAATATGGAGATTAGGCATCGAGTGTTAAGTAAGGAGAGCAAATCAATCGATGAGGTTGTGAAGTTACACCGATTGAGATGGTTAGGAGATGTGTTACGCATGCATCCCTATCCATCGCTTTCCTCGATGGGTGGTGTTATCTGACATAGGATGGATCAGGTTGGAAAAGAGCTAGTGGTTGGTGGTGGTCAAACCAAAACATGGCTTCGTCAGTCCACGAAATCCTTGACTGTAAGTTTGAGCTATGTAGGGAGATGTAGGTCACCTGGTTGGGGTCCTTGGGATGGTAAGAACCAACGGCTGGAGACAGTTGGTGATATGGCTTGAAATCGTTCTCAATGACGCAGATTCATTCAATCTTGGTGAATTATCATATCCTATAAAACTCTATTGTTCTTCCATATTACTATTCTTTTTCCCTCACACTGTTTATTATCTGTCTTTTGTATCTCTGTTTACTCTCTTCTCTTGCCTTGTGTGCTACATGTATTGTAGCAACTCAAACTGCTGCACATCCGTGCAAAGTTCTACGTTAAAACCAGTCAGTCAGTCTACTGGCTTCAACCACGCTGTCGTTCCCACGGCTACATTCGACAAGTGAATCAGGAACATCGGTTTCGTCCAATTCGAAAGTTTCCATCATTTGGACGTACCTGTGTGTCAGTAAGCGGTAGTGTCAATATGGAGACTGGAACACTTCATGAATATTTCAACTACCAAGAAGTTTTCCACTACAATACTGAGAAATAGTAACCAACGTGATAACGCTCAAAATTGAAGAATGCTTGGGTTTCATTGCTACAATCAGAAACAACAACAAATTATGTTCAAGTGTTGGTTTGCACAGATTTGATTGAATCCAAGTTAGATCATCGGCTGACATCAGTTAGGGAACCAATGGAAACCAGGGAGAAGTAGACGGCTGTTTCGTCCTAGTTTGTGACTCTCCATCTGCACACACTCCGGAGATTAAACCCAAAATCTTTAACTAACCTCGGAACCTGAAGGTTTAAGGTTCGGTCATCTGTGAGGCCATGGTTACGTACTGATGAACGGCCTTATATTAGGACGAAACAATTGTCCAGTACACCCTGGTTTTGATAGCCATTACTTCACCTTTCTTAAAAATAATGGAAAGACTGCTTTTGCTTAACCTTGAACCTTCATTGAAAGTTTTCAACGACCCTAATCAATTTACTTATAAGCATAGTAGATGTACTTTGGATGCCACCGTCGTCTTATATCATAATATTGCCTCTAGTTTAGATAGAGGTGCCAAATATGTTCGGTGTGCCTTCCTAGATTACACATATACCTTCGACCCTGTACCCAGGCCTCTTTTGTTAAACAGGCTTGCTGCGTCAGAAGCGCAGTGCTGGATTACAAAGTGCTTGCATCCCTATCTTTCTGATAGGAAGCAGTACACTGTTTACTGCTGCTTCACTTACTCTGGCTGGTGTTCCTCAGGGAGCTGTTCTTTCTCCTTTCCTGTTTTCCTTCTTCTTACATCACTTGCCCCATTCTGACGAAGCCAATTTTGTTAAGTATGCCGATGACCTAACTTTTCCTATGCCTGTTACTTCTCAGTCAGACTGTTCCAAAATGAATAACTTTTTATCAGAAATTAGTCAGTGGTCCTCGTCAAATGGTCTTAAGCTTCATCCCTCCAAATGTCAGGTGGTTAATTTCACTTTCAGACGCAAGCGCGACTTACATGAACTGGTTAATTCGCACGGTTCCACTATCATAGATGACGCTGAAGTTGAAACCAAATCGAATGCTAAATACCTTGAACTGTGTATTTCCTCTGATCACCTTTCCTGGTCTTCCCAGATCATGTTAGTTTCCAGAAAGATATTTCCTTTGACGTTCTATGTAAGGTTGTTAAGACGATCTGGTATCATTCCGTCTCTACTGTTACCGTTTGTTAATTCTTGTATTCTGCCAATACTTCTTTACTGTTTCCCCACCTTAATCTTTCCTGGGCTGCTTAAGAAAGACTTTGTTATACTGCATAGGGCACTAAAAGCCGTCAGTAGGGCTAGTGGGGTGTTGCTAAACCAACTCATTAATACTATTGTACATAGACACTTGGATTCCTGCAAGAAATAAGCAAATATTATCTTTCCAGACTCTGAACATCCCCTCTATACACAACTCTCTTCTCGTATCTCATCGGATAGAACCAGAAGCAACTATGGAAGACTGTATGCTCGGACGACTACGTACAAGAACTCTACAATACCTTATTTAATCGGGTCACATTTTCTGTGATGGGAAAAGTGTAAGACAGCAAATTACCATGATCTAACTTGAAAATAATTATTTTACCACTCCTTTTATATCACGACAGTGCGCACCGATGAAGAGTCCCAAACTAGGACGAAACAGCTCTCCAGTACTCCCAGGTTTTCCAGTGGTTCTCTAACTGATGTCAGCTCATGATGAAATCCTCCATGCAATCAAACAAAATCCCTACAAAACCAATACTTGAAGATATACATACATCTATGCAAAAAAAATTACTCACCGAATTTACAACTTTTAAATTATCCTCGAAAGAATTCATGAACAGAATAATCTCCAATCTAGGTCCTAATCGTTCAACTTTGCATAAATGCAATAAAAGACGATCCTCATCTGTAAGATCTTCAATAGGCCGTTGTTCAGTGAATTCATAGTTTAAATAGGTTTTTATCTCATCGGCAGTCGGTAGCTGGTGATAAATACGATCAGCAACATCTTGACTTAATTCTAAACGATTAATATCATTCCATAGACGTTCAGGTGTATACTTCTCTGATTCTAAATACCGCAACAATACGCCAATACAACTAAAATAAAAGAAAAAAAAGAAGTAGAAAATGTATAGAACTTTTTTTACTGTTAAAACAATTATTGATAAATAATATAACAAATAATACAGCAGATTTATAGTGTAATAAGTTCGATCGGGTAGAGCTACATATATATGAAGCCCTGATTTGTATGTTGGACGCAAAAGTGAGCTAGCTAATTGAACAGCAGTGGCTTATTGCTCTAACACAGCACAGTTCCAATTAGTCGACAAAAAACAGAAGGATATGAACCTTGTTTGAACTATCAAATTGTGGGCAGATAGGCAGGATCATTGTTCCTTACATTAACAGATGTAGTTCTGTATCAAGTATACAGGCAGATATGTAGTTCTAGAGTTTCACATACAGCACAGTGAACACCAATCTGTATCACAAGACCTAATGTGAAAACAAGGTTGAGAAACAGAAATGTCAGTCAAATGAAATGAAGATATTTTAGGAAAATCCAGCTGTTTGCATTATTCACCCATAGTACTGAACACCCATACCTAGAATACTGCGTACTACAGTTGATGCTATCTGTTGTAGGTAAGTGAAGTAATCTAGGTATAAAACCAGATTACTGCTTAAAGAATATAAAAGCAGATCAGTCTCCTGAAGTAGCAATTTATATTTGGAAGATGAGAGACACAGTGCGAAATATTTTCAAAAACTAATACATCTTGTCAGAGTCTTCAGTCAACACGAATACATTGAGAGTGAATTTTAAGCCAAATAAGTTATCTCGCGTAAAGAAGTCAAATCCTACGAAGTGAAGTGCGAAACTACAGTTATTCAAATAAATAAGTCTGTGTGGAGGTCAACAACACTCAGCATCAAAAATAAGATCCGGATTTTCAACTCAAATGTGAAGTCAGTGCTACTCACTATACGGATCAGAGACTTGCACTGCGCATCATAAAGAACATCTCAAACAAACTACAGACCTTCATTAACAGTTGTCTTCGCTCAATACTCAAGATCAGATGGCCGGCCAGTAAAGATCAGCAACAGAGATCTCTGGCAATGAGCGAACCAACACAGCAGGAACCGATTGTGAAACAAATAGGCAGGAAGAAATGGAGATGGATTGGCCATACTCTGAGGAAACAATGCATCAAGTGACATCACTAGACAAGCCATTGCTCGATTGGAACCCGAAAGGGAAGCGGCGAGTTGGTCGTCAGTGCAAGGGTGACTTGGAGGAGGTCATGTGAAGAGGAGATGAAAACGTGTGGGCAGACTTGAAGCCAGATGAAGACTCTAGCAGAGAACCGAACGCAATGGGGACGCACGGCTGAATCCCTATGTTCCTCTAGGAAAATATTTTATACGATTGAATCAAATCAAGCGTGAACAGGCCATCTATGAACATCCCTTAATATGGACATTTCACAGGGTCGCTCACCATAGTCCCAACCACGACCAGAATTGTTCATTGAATTCAGAATAAAGACGTACTTGTTGAACATCTCTTTCATTAAGAGATATTGTCGAAAAACCTGTAGATCGACGAAGTGAAATCACCATCGGCCTGGTAGAAATGCCTGTGCTTCAAGATTTGATAGTGACTAGAATATCTCGTCGATACATCTGTGATTACAATCAAAATCACAATATTTCCCTACGATCTTTACTCTCTAACTGCGGTTGGTTAGCTGATGTATACGATGGATATTATAGATTGTATTACTCAAGATAATTCTGCTCTATCAGTCCAAAATAAATCAGTAAAGTAAACAAATTGGTCGAATAACGAACTTGGTACTAACCTAAAACTAAATAAATTGGCTTTAACAATGTAAAAGTCAGATTTTGACTAACACAAGATAAATAAAAAGAACTACAGCAATCTCAAAACATCATTCAAGAGTATCGCTTATTGCATGCCGGTATGCATAAAGTTGGAAACAGGAGAACAATGCGATGATGACAAAATTCATTCTAGGAAATGTTACCCAATCATACACAAAGTATAACAACAATTAGTACCCCCTTTCTTAGTTTCTATAACCAATACACACACACAACAATTCGAAACTTTTTCACACAAAAATGAATCAACTGTAAAGCATAATACGAAACAAACACGCAGTACAATAAGCTGTCCAGAAAGGTAGGGATTATAACATGACTATATAAAAATGTATATATATCATGTAAACCATTTAACAGACAAAAGTGTCTTAGAGTATTAGGCCATGAATAACCCTAAATATATATGTGTGTGTGTGGGGTGATACCGCGTCGTTCGTTATTCCAACCAAAATAAGTAATACAGGCATAGAACACTAACTATTGATTGATTGAGTGATTGAAAGTTAAGCACTGACAGTTATACCACGATATCATTCAGTTTCAATGCACTGATCATTTTAAAACACTGCAGATAAAGTACAATAGGAGGTGGTAGTTAAAAACGGAATATGAGAAAAACATTTAGTTACATAAACTATATATATATATATATATACATAGTTTAACAGTTAGTCAGTCACATTAACCGAGTTTAGTTTTATATCCTGTTTTTAGGTAATGATAAAAACAATTAAATTCGACAGTACAATACTGCGCATGCATGCATGCGTACTCTTACATGCATGCACATGTAAACGCATCGATAAGTTCACTGTTCATTATACTTTAGTGCTAAAATAATCGTAAATATAAACCTACTTTACAATACAAGAATAAGCTTATTTTAAATACAAGTCATGTGTATATACAAAGAGTAAAGAAACACCTGCTGGTGTCGACTAAATAAATGTGAAAATCTGTAACATTTTAACCACCACCTTACAAAAATACAATTAAATTATAAGATAGAAGGCAGGATTGGAGATGTGGCTCATTGCCTTGAACACTCGGTTTTCAACTGATGATAGGTCATAGAATTGAGTCCCACTCCACCTACTGCAGCAGTCTGGGTAACTGGGTAGTAGAATCAAGCCCCATACGATAGCTGTGGCTAATAGCCTGGTACATGAAAAAAACCATTCCGCGTGATTGACACAGGAAGAAAAGATTGAGCATCCTGCATAATAAGCAGAGGACTCACAAGTAACAGGCGACCGAATCAATCCTGCATTTTCAAACAACGCGTTAACAGAGATGTGACGTAGTGACTCCTCCACAAAAGCTCGAGTTTACTGCTTTCGCTAACTTACACCATCTTTGGCGTAGGCGTGACATCCGGCTATCAACCAAGGGACGCGTGTACTGCTCAGCAGTTCGCTCCGTCCTTCTCTATGGCTCTGAAACATGGCCAATACGAGTTGAAGACATGAAAAGGTTGACTGCTTTTGATCATAGATGTCTACGATCTCTCTCTCACGTTAGGTGGTATAATAAGGTAAGTAATGTTGACGTTAGGCGTAGAGTGTTGGGCGAAAA